>APFE031223606.1:60273-118452 GCA_000404065.3 Pinus taeda
CTCGTTTTATGCAAAACCCCCGTCAAAGTCATTGGAAAGCAGCTAAAAGAATACTTCGTTATGTTCGAGGTACAATACAGTTTGGGATTCATTACAGTGCCAAAGCAGCTCCTCTATTAGTTGGTTTCACTGATTCTGATTAGGCTGGTGACCCTGATGATCGGAAGTCTACTTCCGGTTATGTCTTCACTCTTGGTTCAGGACCTATTACATGGGCTTGTAAGAAACAGGTTGCCATTTCTCTTTCGTCAGCAGAAGCAAAGTATCATGGTGTCGTGGAAGCTAGTAAGGAAGCCTTGTGGCTTCATCAGATCCTATCAAAATTTGGCTTTGAGCAGCAACATCCATCCACACTTTGGTGTGATAATCAAAGTTCCATTCAGCTATGCAAAGTTCAATTCCAGCATCAGCGCAGCAAACACATTGAACTACACATGCACTTCATCAAAAAACTCATTCATGACCATGTTCTTGAAGTGCAATATTGTCCAACAGATGATCAGGTTGCAGACATCTTCACAAAGGCTCTTACAGAGGCGAAGTTCACTAAACTTCGATATATGCTTGGAGTTCAGGAAGTTGTCACTAAAGGGGGATAGGCTCTAGTGCCTCCTTCCTTCTCCTATTGTGTCATATTTGTAAATCCTTCAATCCTATCCCAAGTTGTTCTTAAGGGGGGATGTTAGGATATTCTGACACATAGGAAATAGTTAAGTTCAACTTGGTCTAGTATAGAGTTGGGTATAGAGTTAGGTAAAGTGTGTTTCTTTACCGTTGTACATTTTATAACTTACAATCCGACGGTCACGATATGTAGTGATCCGACGGTTCATTCTCTCCTCGGTATTACCGACACTTGATCCGTGGCTTGACACCCGATTGGTCCATGAATTCTATTTAAAGCGCATGGAGGGTCATTTGTAGGTTAACCGTGCATGAGAGAAGCTTATGTAAATTTTCATTCTTTTATTAATAAATTGCCTGTAGTAGCCACGTTGGTGCAGGCCGTGGACTATTTCCCTCTCTGAGGGTTTTAACCACATCAAAATACTGGTGTATTGATCTATGATTTGTTTGTGAGTGATGTCCTTTTGGTGTTCTGTCTGAGGAACTTACCCTGTAAATTCCTACACTTAAATCACTACAATAGAACTTGCTTGTAAAATGGTCTCTATAGTTAGTAGTTCCAAATATTCCACAAAAGAGGTAAAAAAATTGGTAATAGTTTGTACAGTAATTCATTTCAAACCAAAAACCTTGCTAAACATCAATATTTAACCTATTTCTAGGACTAAGTTTATGTAGCTGTTAAACATTTCCGTTATAAATATTAAATAATTACATATAATAATGATCCATTTTGAATTAAAAAACCTAGTAAAACATCAAGCTTTCTTCTATTTTTATAACACGCCTATTTAACCCTTAACACTAGCCATCATAAATGTTAAACGAATGCATAAAATTGTTATTAATTTTGGTGTTTGTTCATGCTCTAGGAGTTTAGGGAGTAGGGGGGTGAGTGACGAACCCTAGTGTTTTGGTCCCCATAGTTTGTGCCTCAGTGAACTTCCTTTGCTAGGGTTTTCTTTGTTCTGTTGGGTTGCATACAACACTTTGGTTGGGGCTCTAGACTGGCATTGTTGGATGTCTGTGGTGGTGGTTTCGTGCATTTTATGGTTTTCCCAGGGTCTATTGTTGGTTTGAGCTAATTCCCCTATTGTTTGGTCAAGTTGTGTCATTTCTCTCTTCTGAGTGCTACTATCTTTGCCTTTGTTTGGTGTTTCTTATGTTATAGGCTTGGTAAGAGGATGTCACAGTTTTCTTGTGGGGATTTTTTAGCCTCATTTTATTGTTAATGGTTCTAGCCTATTTTTTACGGATCGATGGTTTCGCCTGTTTGGTAGAGTGAGTTATATTTGTTTCTTCTTGCAGGGATTTCGCCGACTTTTTTGTTGGGGATTCATGGCCATATTTTTCCTTTCTCAATTCCCTCTTTCGTGGATGTTAGTTTAGCTAGTCTTGCACCATTTTATCTTCAAATGTTTTACGTTGTGGTTTACTAACTCATTATTGCAATGTTTCGATGCTTGTGGTTGAGATTTTTTGGTACTCATTTTAGGGCTTCTTCAATGGGCCTATGTGCCTCATCTCTTGCTTTTAACATTTCTATGGCGTAGTTGTTATGAAACCAGCTTAGAAGATAGAAGAAGAGATATATCAACGACTTCAAAATAAGCCCCTTCGAGTGGGAAGCCTCCACTACATTACATAAATGAACAATTGTTTAGTGGGTAAGTTCTTCCACTTGATGAGATACTCTGAAATTGATCAATTTTGTAGGTTTCAGGTTCTTTTCTCTGTGACTGCTTTAAATTCCACTGTGGTTTTTCCATCCTCATCAAGCTCCATCAATATTCTTTGAACTGGGACCTTTTCACCTATAACCTTTCTTATTTATGAAACATGGAAACCCAGGTACACTCGGGAAGATGCAGGAAGCTCCAATTTGTATGCCATAGTAGCAATCTTTGAATCTCCAATTTTATACACAAGCATCCAAAACTACTAAAGGATTGAGGACAACACTTTTTGAAGGACAGGGGCATGTTAGGTCCCTATAATTCTAGTGTAGCCCCTTACTGTTATTAGTGAAACCCCCTTATTGTATTTTTGTGCCCATGCAGTACCAATATTATTATTATTATTGTGCCTCGTAGAATCCCACTATCGTTTTTTTGCTGAAGCAAGAGTTGGTCCTTCTATTTAATTATATCATTAAAACAAATTACATAAAGTACAACCAACCCGAAGGCGATGTGGGAAAATTGTTATGGAGCCAAAACAAGCTTTAGGAATCGAGCCAAAGGCCCACAATCTGGGCCAAGGGCCCACAAAACATTACATTGTGATTGCCATGAATCAATCTTTCGCCAAGACTGTGCAATCTGCCTCCAATGATTTGATGGTCGAGGGTCTATATCGGACAACTAACATGCAAACACTATAAGTTTTGAATCAGACCCGATATGGAAATAGAGAATACCATATAAAGATTACACGTTCGCTAGGGAGGATAACCCTCGGACATGTTATTCGCCTGAAATCCACTAATTCCAATGTTGCTGCTTAACTTTCATGGTAATTAACAACACACTTGGAATCGAAATCTAATACAACCACCACTTAAATTAATTTTGGGTCCATTTGACATGGTAATCACCATTCTATTTGGCATGCAAAATTCCAAGGATTGCCTCAAATTTGCCAATCTTCCAGCATGTTAACCAAGCTCCCGGCATAGCTAATTCAAAGGCTATCACTTGTGAATTTCATTTCCATAAAAAGACTTGTGCTAAATATTGACTTCCACCCGTGAACTTTGGGTTTGTAGAGTTCTGGGTACCCTATACTAAATAATCCCACCCAAAGACCGGATACCCTGTCTGGATGTTTCCATGCACTTGTTCACCACATAGTTCAAAATTCCTTTGCTTCCATTAGTCTTCATCCTACTAGTTTCCCCTGCTCTGATAGAACTCCTTGTCCATGTTCGCCTGTCTGAGACACTCTTCCCTCAATCTACCTTGGGGTTTTCTATCGAGTCATATTTCTTATTGCTCTTAGCATAGAGTATGCCTTCATTAGCTAATATGTCCGCTAATTTGTTGGTTGTTCAACGCACATGAGTAAAGCTAAGGGTTCTCATATTCTACAAATGGGATTGAATCCATTGATAAACTTGCAAAAGCTGCCAATGTCTTGAGATTTTATCTGGAGCTGAGCCATAGCAAATTTTCTTGACCGAATTAACAATCATTTTGGAGTCAGCTTCAATTATGGTATTATGAAGATTTGAGTCGCATTGCTCAAGGGCCATGAGCTCTGCCATATTTTTAGTGGCTTTCCCCAAATGACTATGAAATATGGTTTTTATGAAACCATTTTCATCTCTTATTACTCATCCATACCCAACCATACCCGGGTTTCCTTTCGAGGGCCCATCTATATTGCATTTCATAAAACCCTAAGGGGGAGGTTGCTAGAAATCCTTATCAGTTATTATATGACTAACATTCATGCTTTTTCCCTGTGGGACAAGCCCTTGAAGACCCAAATGTAGTAGTATTTGCACATCCATATCTTTTGGTTAGTCCTAAGGGGGGTTTTAAATAAGGGTCCTTACTTTCTCATTGAGCTGTCTTAAAATCTGATCCACGATGCTTTGGGGAGAAGCTTTCCTGTTCTTGAATATTCTGTTATTGCGTTGTTTCTAGAAATCCCATATTAGAAAGCCTGGAACTAAAGCCCAAGCTTTGTTGATTATTTCATTCTTATAGAAGTTTTTCCTCCACTTCTTCAAAGTACTGGTAATGCTACCCATGTCCCTATTTGTTTGTCTGAATATTGAAGCTACCTAGTTCCACAAGGTGGATGTGAATGGGCAAAAGTTGAGTAGGTGATCCATAGTTTCTTCTTGTAACTTGCATAGCTGGTATCGAGATGGACCAGATACCCCTCTTTTCCTAAGGTTTTCCCAGGTCAAAATTCTTTTATGCTGCACTAACCGTGTGAATAGTTTGATTTCATCTAGCTTTGGTTTTGTCATAGGTCCTTCCATACCCAATCAGGGTTTGGAAAGTCAAGCCCAAGGGCTATGTACTTGGCCTCTTTGAGGTTAAAGTTTCGTTCATTGTTTTTGCCCCATCTCAGCTGGTTTGAATCTATTGATGTCAGAATATTTCTCAGATCCAAGATGGTTGTTAAAGGTTCTCTTTGTGCCTTCAATGGGGAGTCATCATTGTATACAGGTTCTTCCATATTCTCCATTTTCCCTTGCTTCTTTCCTGATCCCATAAGTCATTTATGCTGAGTAACCCTTTGTTGTCAATATCATCCTTGATATTGGTGAATTCTTCTTGTAATAGTTTAGGTTCTCGTTGCCAATTATATTCCCAAAACTGAGCAAGGTTTTCATCTCTTATTTCCCAGAAATTGTGTTTCTGAACAATGGCTCTATTATCCCAAGCTTTGTTCCAAATGTGGGAGCCTTTGATGAGCTCAGACATTCTAATGTGATCCCTTTCTTTCCAATTGCTTACATATTTTTGTTTCCAAATTTTGGCCCAATCTGAAGCCGAATCTTTTAGCCATCTCCACTATAGTTTTTCCCCCAAAACTTTGTTAAGTATTTCAGGGTCATCAAGTCCTAAACCTACATGTGTCTTAGGTTTACAAATATTTTCCCGAGCTACCAAGCCCATTTTTTTTTATCTTCCCCTTTTCCCAAAAGAGAAACTCTTTGGATATTTTTGCAATGTTACATAACTCCTTTAGGAGCTAGAAGGGATGAAGACATAAATATGGGGACAGTTTGTAGCACAACTTTTGCGAGCACTAGTCTTCCTGCTAAATTCAAAGACCTATTTGTCCATTTCTAGATTTTGTCCTGAGGCTTATTGGTCAGAAGCTCTTGAACTGCCTTGTTGAGGATTTTGTGTGTTAGAGGTACTCTGATATATTTGGAGGGTAGCATATCTCTTTGAAAGTCTAGAATTCTATATATGTTTCTTTGAATAACAATGTCAGTGTTAAAAAAGAAAATATTTCATTTGGTAAGGCTTACCTCTCTACCCGTGGCCATTGAAAAGTCGTTCAGGATTTGTTTGTTGGCTAGAGCTTCCTTGACCGTGGGTGTACCCTGTAGCATTGTATCGTCCACAAATAGTTGATGGATCAAAGAATATCCATTCATGGTGACTTTGAGAACCTGGATTTGGCCTTCTGCTTTGGAAAATTTGATAGCATTGCCTAGCCCTTCCATCATGAGAATGAAGAGGAAGGGTGAGAGTGGATCTCCTTGTGTGATACCTCTCAAAGTTTTAAAGGTTGTGGATGGTAAACCATTTAGTAGGATTGAAAAACTAGATGTAGTTACTAGGGCCATGACCCATCTTATCTAGTTATGGTCGAATCCATAAGCTATTAGAACGTCCCTGATGTAAGCCCTACTCAGCTTATCATAAGCCTCTTCTAGGTCAAGTTGTATAATCATACCTGCGTGCCTATTGCACTTAAGTGAGTGAACCACCTCCTAAGCTTGAATAATGTTGTTGAGAATTTTCCTGCCTTCCACATATCTAGTTTGCTCCTCAAACACGAGAGTTGGAAGAAGGGGCTTAAGCCTGTTGGCAATTATTTTGGAAATAATTTTGTACACCACAGTGCATAATGCTATTGGTCTAAATCTATCTAGTGTCATAGAATTATCTTGTTTTTCAATCAAGGATATGAAAGAGGTATTGAGCGCCTTCAAAGCAGTTTTGTTTTTTATCTAGTGTCCTCCACCACATCAATGATATCGTGCTTGACTATTCCCCAACATGCTTTAAAGAAGTCGACATTGAAACCATCTAGACCTGGCCCTTTTCCTTTTTTGCATCTCTCTGATGACTCCACTAACCTCCTCTTCATTCATTGGTCTATTTAGATTATAACTGTCTTCTCTTGTCATAAGATTAAGAAAGTGCTTTATAAATTGATTGATGAATTGTGATCTATCTAAGAGAGGTCCCTCAGCTATGCCTTGGAAACTTTGAACTAGAGAAGCTTCTATTTCTTTGTGGGTGTTGAGTTGATTTCCTTGAGAATATTTGATTTTTTAAATCCTATTATGAGACTTGTGATCCATGGTAGATTTGTGAAAAAACTTTGTATTCCTTTCTCCTTATTTAAACCATTGTACCCTTGATTTATGTTTCTAGAATATCTCCTCTTGCTTGCATAATCCTTCCCATTCCTGTTGATGATGGTCAGCCTGTTCCTTTCTCTCATCACTGAGGCCATCTGTGACGAGGAGCTGGTTAATTTCATGTAGCTTTCATTCAACTACTTTTTTGGCTTCAAAAATGTTGCAAACTCATTCTTATTCCAATATTTAAGCCTGAGCTTGATGTGTTTCAATCTTTTATGCAGGAGGAACATTTTAGTGCCTTGAACTTGCATATGCTCTGCCCACCATTTTTCAATATTGTTGATAAAGTCAGGATGGGTAAGCCAAATGTTTTTAAACCCAATAGGTCTGTTTCTTAGGGTTCCTATAAAGGACGCTTCAAGTTGAATAGGCCAGTGATTCGAGCCACCAAAAGGGAGTATCGTAGCTAAAAGTTTAGGCCTGTAAGGATGAGGTCCTCTGAGATAATAAATCTGTCCAATTTTGAGGCCACTTGAGATTCTCCTTCCCTTTTATTATTTCAGGCGAAGATACCATTACTTGTCTCTGTATACACTAACCTCATGTTGTTTATGAAATTCTCAAATGTTATGGAATCTCTACCTCATAATTTGGTTCCAACTTTCTTTTTTGATAGGGACCTGATCATGTTAAAGTCCCCTCGCAGAATCTGGGGGATACCCGAATGCTTGTTTCTTAATTCCTCTAGTGAGGTAAGGAGCTCGATTTTTTCTTCAGGCTTTTGTGGACCATAAACATTTGTGATCAAATAAACTTCCTTGTCCCCTAAAGGTTAGATGACCACTGATAGATAGTTATGGATGCTTCAGCATCTAGGATTTCTAGTTTTTGATGGTTCCAAAGTGTGAGGATTCATTGTGTTGTTTTATTTTCTTTAACTTCTAGATATTCATATTTGATCAGCCATTTACTATGAATTTCTCTTATTTTTCAATTGAACATTTTGTTTCCTAGACAAATATCATATTTGGTTTTTCTACTTTCATTTTATTGTTGAGATTTCTTTATTTCCTTTTGCTTCGTAGACCTCTAATATTCGATGTTGTAAGCTTCATTAAGAAGTATTTGTAAAGGAGTAACTAATTAGGTCTTTCATCTTACCTGAGTTGATCATGAGTTTTCCACATTCAACCAAGAGCTCATTCTATTTTTTTCTTCCTCTTTTCATTCCTCAGTTTTTGGGAGCTTGTCCCCCTATTGCCTCCATATTTTTAACTCCTCCATTATCCTGACTATAATAGTTTCTTTTGATCCTTGCACCCTTTCCCTACATTCTCCAGAGGAAGAGTTGTTGTACTCTGTTAAATTCATCTTGAGGTAGCGAATCCACTCCTTTGGTTGTTCCTTCCTCCAGGAACTTTTCTTAATCGATATGCTCCATTTCCAGTATGTCTTAAATTCATGATCCTCCGTACCCACTTCGCTTGGGGTCATCTCTTGGTCCCTATCAAGTTCCATAGTACTTGGTTGATCCTCTGTACCCACTTCGCTTGGGGTCATCTCTTGGTCATCTCTTGGTCCTTCATTACTTGATTTTTTCTTTCGTCCCCCTCTTCTTCTTCTAATATCTTGAACCTATTATGACTAGGTTGTTTTTCCTCATAGCTTTTTTTTTTGGTTTTTTCTACATCCTTTCCCTCTCCTCCCCACCTTGGTGAAGCTTTCAGCCTCTTTACTTAAGGTTGCTTTGGTATTTCTCTCCATTTTACTTGAAGGGTTGTCTCTGAAGAGGTATACATGTTCATGGAATTTGCGATATCTAAAGGGTACATGCTCATAGTCAACCGCTTGTACCCATTCTTTATAAAAAACATCCAAAATTATTTCATCTGGAAAATCTCCTGAAAGGTCCATTTCCACACATATATTGGCAAAGGAGGTATATTTTCCTTGAAGAGTGGCTTTTGATATTTTTAAAAAATGCCCTAGTTTATTACCTATGGCTTTTAGTGATTTTGGCAGCCAGTAATCTAAAGGTAGGGAATATAGTCCTACACATACTGGTACTGAAGTAATTTTTTCTCGCTCCGGAACAAAGTTCATTACCCATGGTCTCATATAGAGGCCTGCAGCCACATAGAAGTAAGGCCCTCCTTCAAACACACTGTCCTGATCCGTTAAGTTTGTAAACACAACTGTGAAGAAACCCTTGGATCCAAGGCATAGATCTATTTCTCCATTAGGTTTCCATTTGTTCTTTATCCAAGCATGTAGTTCCTTCTCCATTGGCCAAAACCCCATGAATTTACATATCACTGCATAAGTTTCCAAGTGCTCCCTGTGTGCATGTAACGCTGGATCACTTAACACCACTCGGGGTGTGATGGATGCCTTAGGTTTACATGGTCCTGTCCTACTGCTGGGTTCATTCTTCTGACTATCTACTCCTATGCACTTCTCTCTTCTGACTTCCTCCTATATTTTTTGTCTTCCTCTGTGCTCTGTTGTTATCCTCTTTTCCTCTATCTGTACCCCCGATTTTTTCTTCCACAGGCTTCTTGAAGTGGTTTGATACAACATGACTGTAGGAGGGACTAGAGTTGCCCCCTTCTTGCCCCTCGATGGTGCCCAACTCTGAAATCCTACTACAAACTCTAGCTTCACACATTTTCAAAGCTACTAAGAGCAAAAGGTCCCAAAGACACTATAATGAGAACCAAAAGCCTACTTTTGTTATCATTGTGCTCTTACAATATTTTTATTACGTCGGCCCTTATTACATTGTGACCCCTTAGACTCCTATATATAGAAAGGAGGTATTTTCATTTGTATCATGGAAGAATTTTTCATTTTTGTAATGTAAAGGAGGTTGCCCCCTTGAAGAGGCTTATTTTAAAGTCATTGATCTATCTCGTCTTCTAGTTTGTGAGCTTGTTTTGATAACACTAGGTGATGGGCCCAAAATTTGGACATTTGATAAGGCCCATTTGGTATTTCCTAGATAACTAAAACATTCATTTAACCCCTTTACTTGCACATTATGGAGTTAATTTGTAGTATTAATGTGGCATCAGGAATTTGATTTATCATTACTTATAATGCTCCTAATATTATTATTAATCTTTGTAGAATATTAAGAGAATATTGAGTGAGCTCTATAAAATCTCCAGAATGAGATAATCTAGGTACTTGTTCCCTACCATTAAATGAATGGTATATTACAAAAATATTACGCATATTTCAGAGCTCCGTTGATTTAGAAAATGTAGGGACATGTTCCCCACCTAAATAGGATCTTGAGCTTGGCTGTCTTATATAGGATTTATCCTTGGAATTTTGAATTCAATTAGGGAACTAGATACACAATTTTATGGAATTGGAGGGAAATAGTCCCCATATTCAAGGAGGCTTCCCATCAAGTCTTTTTGTATAAATAAAGATACCTAAAATCACAATAGGGGATTCACATTAGTGGATAATAGATTAGGAGGAGCAGCATGACTCTTTGCCAAGTATTTTGTTATGTATTATTTTGACAATGAAAGATAGCCATCTTATATTCAGTCTGAGAGATATTTAGAGGGTTGAGTCATCTTGGGCTAGGGCCCAACCGTGAGGCTCTAGTATCTCCCTTTTGTGCATTTTATTCATACATAATCTTTCTTGTATCTAGCTAGCAATATTTCCTTTCCTTTATAACAAAATTCGGTTATGAGAAAGTTTCTTGTACAGGTTTGTGAGTCAGCACTCTTGTGGGAAGTTTACTTGTAGATATTATGTTGGCAAGACAAAACTATAGCTAATTTTTTGTTTGATTAGTTATGTTTTGAATTAGTTCCCTTTTTCATCTATGTTTTATGCAATTAAATGATTTGTTTGGTAGTATTTTCAAGCATCAAAAGAAAAATATATATTATGTGAAGGTTAGGGTATGGGTTTATAGGATTGATCATCATCACCTACACTTTCCATTCCATCACCATCATTTTCCTTCTTTCTCAAATAACCTATTCAAGTATAGTTTTTACAAAGATCACTTTTCAGATTTGTTAGAGGCTACCATGTGCATCTTTCCTTGTGCAAGGTGAGATCCTGAGGAGAAATAGGCTTGGAAAAGGGTTCATACACTCTTCCCCTACTTCATCCCACCATATGTGGCATTCAAAACAAGCTCTAAGCCCATATATTTCGCACATATCTAATCCTATAGAAAAATAGGACAATCGTATAACACTTGTCCCAATCCTATAACAGTACAAAAAAATCCTGAAATTGCATTCCTATTTTCCCCACAACACTCATGAACACACCTAGGCACTCCATAATGATCACAATGCATAAAAATGAATAAAGTGGATTCATAGACCTTGTATAAACTTTGTTTTGGTTAATAAAGTAGATATATAGTCATTCCCAACAATATTGTAGAAAAATAGTAGTAATTTTCTACTATTTTTTAGCAGATGTTAATGAGGTTTTCTGGAGTTTATTCAACTTGTGTTGAGTCATAAAAAATAAATTTTAATAAAAAAATTACCCCATATCATTTTCACTTGATCAAGTTATGTTTTTGGTAGGTTAACTAGCTCACTAGTTCTAGAATTTCTGGTTTTTAGAGTAGTAATTGTATGCTATTTTCTAGAACATGTTGACAAGGGTATTTTTGATTAATTACACTTGTAATGGAGTCCTAATATATCCTAATTAATAATAAAAAAAATTCCCATAACATTTGCATTTAATTTTTTTGGGAATTCGATAAGTTATCTCAAGGAGTAGCAATTTGTAGCAGTTTGTTTTCGAGATCTTGCTTGTCGAGATTCACTCCAAATTCATGGAAGAAGTAGATTTATAGCCTATGAATGATTCTAGGACACTTTGGTTGAGTTGAGGTTTGGTTTGTTTGTCATTAAGGTCTTACATTACTTGCCTCTTGAATGTTTATTACTGCAATTAATCTAGATTTCCTTTCCGCAATTTACTTCATGAAAGTGTGATTTCCTTCTTGAAAGCATAATATAGGACTCCCTTAACTCCATTTCCTTTCCAGTAAGATAGATTAGATTTTCTTAGTTGTCATTATGCTTTACACATTTTGAAATAGAATAGACTTTGTTTCTCCAACTTACTTTTCAACAAAAGTAGAATTGGTTTGATTATTGTTATTTACCTTTCACAACCTAGGATTTGCAGCTTACCTACATATTTGATGTTTTGAAGTTCTTTCATTCTATTCTTTGACTTGAATCAAAGGGAATCAAACTACGAAGAGGAATGTGTATGTTGCACATACATTGTTGACTCCTCTTAATTTTGTACGAATCTCGGGTTGATAATTTAAGTTGGTAGCCTTGCGACTTGCACCATTCTTGTTGCAACATTGAGGCTCATCACTAGGGTTTTCAGTTTTTGTATGAATGTAATATATTATGACTTGCCTTGGTCAGTGAATGTTTCCTTAAATACATCTACACATATACAAAATCTAATTTTCTTCTTCAAATAATAATAATTGTGAGTTACTTGGATGCAAGTGACATGTTAATGTATTAATGAATTCACTGAAGGATGGTAGCGAGGGGACGGGCCACTTGTCTAATGGCACCCCTCCCCATACCACCCTGAGGACCCGTCAAGACACTCTGCTAGCTTCATTCAATACAGGTCCGGAGGAAAAAATTTATACACTGTTGGGTTATGGAGGTACCTCGATTCATTCCTTCACCGTCTCCCCTGCTCTGTTGCATCTGTCTGCCTCAGGCCTATGAGCCCAACCTTTGCACTACAACTGGTCGTCGCTGCTGGATTGTTTGCTGTGCGGATTTTGGTAATGGGTTTCATCATTCTCTTTCAGCTCTCTAAATTCTAATCTCTGCCTAGAATGCTCCAGATTTAAACAGGAACGCAACAAAATACAGAGATAACCATATACACAATGATGCAGCGGAAAAAATGCTTCATTTCATTAATGGAAAATACCGAGATATGCTTACAACCAAAAATGGAAATCAACCAGCTAGGGCGATGGTAGCTTATCTCTGAGAAGAGATGTGGTGACTACATGCCTCTGAACTATGTTACAATGAGGCTCGAAGGCCTATTTATTGTTGAGAAACAATGAAAAACCCTTCACATCCCAAAACCTAACCCTAGAAGATGAAACGCCAAATTGTGGGCCCCGTTTCGGTAAATTGGTACATCAATTTCCCGGGATCATAACTTTGGCATATGATCTCCGTTTGACGCATACGATAGCTCGTTAGAAAGATCTATCCGAGAACTACCACTTTAGGAAGGGTAACATCCATCCATGGACCCATGTTTCCCATAGATTTCCCAATAAATGTCGTTTAGGGCCTCAAAACAACTCAGGAAGTTCAGGACCCGAAAAACTGCTAAAAATAGTAAGTTGTGCTACAATTAAGGAAACTGAAGATGCTGAGAGAAACAACGATGGGGGTCCAGATGGAATTGGTAGGTGGCCACCAATATCCACCTGGATCACAGAATGACCCTATTTTGCCTCACATTTCCTCTGCTAGTGCTCCCTCTGTCATTGTCCCTCCTGTCACTACTCCCTTTGAGTGCTCAGCTAGCGACACCAGCATGGTGAGGCATCGTATGAGAAGTCATAGGGAAGGAACCAAGGGAGGAAGTTCTCGTCCTTCAATTGAGTGTGCCACCTCCTCTCCTTACCCTGAACTGCATCATCCTCCAATTATTGGGGAGGGTAGATATCCTCATACCAAACATGGGCAAGGTCGGGCTCGTTCTTCCGATGTTGCTCATGGAGACTTTGCTGTCCACTGCGATAATTTTCCTCTGCCCCTTCAACCCACTCAGCACTCTGCCCAATTCATGTTCTGTAGCTCCCTAAACAGGCCTATCATTACCGCTACTATCTCCATCTTTTTCTTTGAAGAAAACACTCAATCAGTATCTCAGGCTGACAATTCCAACTTGCCACAGGAGGGTGCTCCAAGATGTAGTAATTGCAGGGATAATGGTAAGAATGGGATGGATGAAAGCCTCTCCACCTCGCTTGGACTGAACTTTGGTGTCATTCAGCATGATGAAGGAGGCAACTTTGCTGCCACGCACCCCTCCAGTGGTTTGAGTCATGAAGGTTTTGCTATGCAGGTTCCATCTAGCGATGGGGGAGGGACTCACAATAGTGGTGGAGAGCCACACAATGGCATTTATAGGGACGTGGCGGATGAGTGGGCATGCCCAATCATCAAGGAACCCATCCTGGATGACTTCATCTAAGATGACGTGGCTTCTAGGTAGCAAGATGTTGCAGACAGAGAAATGGCAAAGGCTGCCTGCTGTTAGAACGTGGCTAGCTGTGGCTTCCCAAGTGTTTTCTATCTGGTCATTTCATTTTTTGTTAGTTTTGCTTGGATTCTGGTATCCTATCTGGACTAAATGTCAAGGTATCATCTTACTGTCTCTTTTGTGGGGTCTGGACTCTAAAATTGCTACCATTTTTGAAGTTTATGCTCTCACTGGATTGGTTTCCACAATGTTGGGGCACTCAAAATATTGTTGATATTCTACGATAAAGTTGGTCGAGGCTTTGTCATCTTTGTATTTTTCTATACATATTAATTAATAGATTACTTTTACTTGGAAAGAAAATAAAAATTGCGACTCATTTAAAATATATATATATATATATATATATATATATATATATATATATATATATAATTGTACATGTCAAGCTTAAATATTTAACATGTAAATGTTTAAAATTTAACATTTAATATTTTAATACGGTATATTTGTAGGTGTAAATGTTTAACATTTACCATTTATATGTCGTCTAAATTTAAAAAAAAAGATTAAAACATTTAAAGTAGTAATAAAAAGTTAAAGTTAAAGACAATTAGTTATATTTTCATTTTGTTATTAACTTTGGAATAGTGTTTGTTACCATACCATGGGCCAATACCATGGCTTATCGATGCCACATGCCCAAAATCTATAACTTATTTTGGAATCAAAATATTTTATAACAATATGACATGATTCTTAACCATGTATATTCATCCCCACTTTACCATGGATATTATTAACATGTAAATAGACTTTGTTATAATACCATGGGTCAATACAATGGTTTATCAATACCACATTCTCAAAAAACATTACTTATTTCAAAATCAAAATATTTTATTTTAAATCGATTTTATATATGTTTTTTAATTAAATCTAAAAGGAAACAGGTTATCACTACTTTTTCGATATATCTAAACCCTCTATCCTCACTATTACTAAAAATAATCGATGAGTTTTTTAAGGTGTTGATTATTGTATTTTATTTGGCATGTTTTATCCACAATAAAGGCTTAATATTTTACAACTAATTGAATTTTTTTTATTTAGATACTTTCGTAAACAAAATATCATGGAGTAAAATTTAAGAGAGAGTGGGGAGAGAGAGGTAGAGGGAGATAGTGACAAAGTTAGAAGGAAAAGAGATAGATGTAAAGAGAGAGTGAGTGACATGGGGGAGAGAGAGGGAGGAAGAAGAGAGGAAGGAAGACAAAGAAGAGGGCAGAGAGAGAGAAATGGATTTGGAGGGGGGCAGAGAAGGAGGAATGAGTAAAAAGATAGAGAGAAAGACATGGAGAAGGAAAATAAGTGACAAGGGAGAGATGGGGAGAGAATGAGGGAGAGATGAGGGAAGAGAGAGAAAAATAGATGAGAGAGATAAGTATATAAGGGAGAGAGAGAGAGAGAATGACACACAGAGATGGATGACACAAAGAGAAGGAGAGAGGGAGGGAGATAGTGAAAAAGTTTGAGTGAACATAGAGCAAGACAAAGTGATGGGGGGGTTGAGACAAAGGAAGGTGGGAGAGAATGACAAAGAGAGGAAGGAAGAGAGAGATCATCCAATAGAGAGAAGGAGAGAGAGAGAGAGAGGGTGAAGGAGATGGAGTTGGAGGGGGGGAGAGAGGGAGAGAAGAAGAAAGAAAAAAAGGGACAAAGGTGGAGAGACAGTGAGTGATAAGGTAAAGATGGAGAGAGAGTGAGGGAAAGAGGATAACATGAGGGAAGAGGGAGAAGAGAGTGAGATGGAGAGAAGGGAAAGTGAGAGAGAGAGAGGGAGGTAGAGGAAGAGGGAGGGAGAGAGATAGATAAATCTGGAGAGAGATTGTGTATGTTTGGGCAATGAGATAGAGAGAGGGAATGAGAAAGATAAACATAGATACAACTATAGATATTATATATTATTATATAACCAACCTAGATCCATCTTAACCCCAGATCTATCAAGCATCGAGAGAAACCAAATCTCTCGAGGTGCAAACCTTTCCTCAAGTTTTTCACCAAAAAAAGACATTTTCACATATAGATATTTGATCCCTCTCCGTGCTTGATAGATTTGAAATTAACATGGATCTATGTTGGTTGTATAACGATGAAATTTAACCTAATTTGATGACAAGTCTATATAGTATTTGAAAGATAATTTTATAAATATTGCATTATTATATATATTAAATTTATCTTTATTTAATAACTATTACTTCGTTAAATAAATCTGTCATTTTCCTTAAAATTATTTAAAAATATTCATAACAGTATTAACATTATCTATAAACATTTTTATTTTTATAAGAACTAGTCCAAGTGTCACAAAAGTAGCTTGAAATTGTATTCCATTCTTCTTTTAGTATCGAACCATAACAAGTAGAGGATACTTTACTTCATTGAGAATTAAGATAAAAAAAATTATGTGTCATGTTATGTCCTTCAATGTCCACAATGCTCAACACAATATAGGTTTAATCAGGGAAAGAGGGCGATAATCTCTTATAATAAAAATGCTATGAATAACTATTAAATTATTTTTTATTAGCCTAATATGTAACTAGATTATAATATTAATCCATGATGGGCATGTCAGTCTCCAAGACATGCTTGACATGTGGGAATTGAAGGGCCATATATGGCAAATAGGGAGGAGGACAGATAATCTCACCTCCCATTATGTAAGGTGTAAGGTGAAAGGATCTGCGAGGCAGGTGAGATTTGATTCGTCCTCTGGGGGAAGGTGTGTTGGTCACGTAAGGTGATTAATGGTGAATGTTGGGGCTATTGTAGGTTATATTGTGCTAAATGTCGAGGATGGTAGACATTGGTATGAGAAGATGTAATTTGGATAGGTTCTTCGACCGTCGGGTAGTCTTGGCGTGGTGGATAAAATGACGTCGCCACTTACTCCACTATGAATGGGAAAAAAAAACTTCATGTTTGAGTGTATGCTCTGAGTTCATCACCTCCATCGGTGAGTTGTGGGTAATTTCCATGGTAAGGTGGTCAGGCTTGGTGTCCATTCTTATGGTGCTCAGTGAATTCCTTTAACTATTATCTGTAGTTGGGGTGGATCTTGGGTGTTTTGTCTACAAAAACGTTTTTGGTCATCCTCCTCTCTCTGGGTTTTTCCTGGTCGTCTGAGATGCATGGATTTTTGGGTATAATATCTTGGGCCTCGGAGAGGAAAACTACTAGAAATAGAGGTAGTGGGGCTTTAGCTTGGCCTTTTTCTAATGTGTCCATAAGACTCGATGGGAATTTGTTCAATTGGGTAATTATGATTTTGTTTAGGAGGTCGATAGGCAATATGTTATTTTTTTATCCATAACTTAATTGGTTCTGGTTAGGCTCTCAAGACAATACACTCTGTAGTGAAGTATGTCTACCTGCGACTCTTCTTCCAAGTGTTTCCCCTGACAACAGAAACAAAGATTCTTTGTTTTGGCTAGCACAGAATGTAGTTGTGTCCAAGGTTGTCTCCCATCCGGCTAGTGTATAGCGGCTAAAAGTTCCAACAGGGAGGCTCCTTCTGGTTGATTTGGGGCTGGCATAAGGCTTTCTTTGATCATGATTTATCAAGAGGTTGTGCGAAGCACAATAGGTCTCGCCTTAGAGATGTTTTCATGAGCATTCACCATGTGACATGTACCACAAAGTTCTCACTCCCACCCCTACGGATGTCTCACTCTTCCAATCAAGGTGGCTCACGCAACGATTTCGTGATGGCACTGGGGGATACTGTTGTTCGAAGATCCAAGTGGGGACAATTCTTTATTGGTGATGAAAAGAGGGTTTCATCTGGTGCTTGAGGTGGCATAAGAGGTGTGGCCTCCGTGCAGCTCACGATGATAGGAATAGGAGTGTGGATCATGGTCATGGAGTAAGTGTGTAGGGTGAGAATAACAACCATGGTCATGTAGGTCCTCCAAGGCATATAGTTGTTGGCCGGTGAAACTACTCTTATGCTCAACACAATTTGCTTCAATCATTTCTATATTTTCTGGAGTCATACGACAAGACCATAAAGGAAGAGTATGAGGATGTCATGACCACTCTAAAATATCTGCACTACTTTCAATTCCATGTTAGAAAGGATTGTGGTGTTTTGAGGAGGGAAAAAATTTCTAACAGAGAAGATCAAGAAGCTAGAAATGTGGCTTGCTCACTTTTAGTAACATGTTAGATGTTCATACTACTCTCTTCCCCTCGAAGGACTATGCTGGAGAAGCCACTGTCCATCACTTCTAATGATTGAGTATGGTCAAAGGCATCCTCCTAGTTCTATTTTTCTTTTGGTGTATCTAGCATGTCTAGCTTTGCACTTCTAATCTGCTTCTCCTACTATTTTTTTGTAATATGGTGATAACATTGACCAACAAACCCACTTAGGGGGAGAACACTAGGATTTTCATAACTACGTGTTCTCTTTTTTAGTAATGAATAGATCCTCAACTATGAGCTTATCGTGCACTCTCTTGATAAAACATCATATATTTTTTATTTCATCACAAGCATGGAACATCCCTTCAAATTTGAATATACTTGTTTCATCAGTTTTAGGTTTCCTTATGTATTTAGAATTTTTCATTAGATTAGGGAAATATTAAAAATAATTTATTTTAAATTGAATCTATCATTTTGCATTTAGAATTTGTCATGAGATGGGGAAAATATTAATATTTTTTAATTGAATATATTGTATATTAAGTTTTTATATACATGATTCCAAATTAAATGATAAAAAAACAAACTTAAATAATTTGATCTCTATCAATATTTAATAAATTTGTCTTTAAAATTAACATACATGTTATTATTGGATATGATAAAATTAAATATTTTTATTTTTTATTTTTACGCCAATAGGTGTTTGTTTTTGAAGAGGGATTTCAAATTTTTTATTTAATTATCAATAATTATTAGGTGGATTGTAGAGATTTAACCTCCACCAAATATACTAAACTATTCTTAGTAGAATTGGCAATTAGCGGTTGAAATTTATGTTAAAGGCAAATATGCCCTCTCTACCCTTTTAATTAAATTTATTAATTAAAAAAAAAACATACGAATATGTATCACATGAACATGAGTTATGGCTCTTTTGGCTTTAGTAAGCCATGGTATTGTAACAATGTTTATTTACAGGTTAAGAATATCCACGATAAAGTTGGGGGCAATCTTCACAATGAAAAATAGTTTTAACTATTTTTTAAATTTATATATGATTAACTCATATATTATTCTTTTTATAAATAATAATAATAATAATTTAATGTGGTAATTTTATGGTTACAATGCGGGTGGTATTCTTTGTATAATCAGTGTAAACTTACCTATTTCAACCCAATGCAACTATAATGTGACCAAGTCTATCGGGGTTTCAGGCCACAAGGTTGTGGGGCAATTTATCTTGGAGAAAATCGTGATCGGGGAGAAGAGGTAGATTAGCAACCATTCTCCTAGAAGAATTGAATTTCCTCCCCCCTTCGATTCTATGGAACAACTTGGAACAACTTGCTCAAGATAGGCATGACGAGATAAATGAGGTCACTAGATTTAGGAATGACCTTCAACAAAATTAATGGCATACGATGGATAGGATAAGGCATAAGATGGATAGGATAAGCTTTCTTCATCTGCTAAATGAAAATAATCTTCCTACTTAGTGGGCCTATCCATAACATACATTTGCAACATGTGCTTGAGGATGTGATTGGTCCTTCTTGTTTGACCATTAGTCTGGGGATGATAAGTTAAGATAAAGTTCAATTTTGTACCCATGACTTTAAATAAAAATTTCCAAATCTTGGAAGTAAATTTTACATCACAGTCTGAAGTTACACTCTTAAGCATACCAGGTAATCGAAAGATCTACCTCACGAATATATTTGTTATATTAATGGATTTAAAAGTACACCTTACAAGTATCATATGTGTTAAATTACTAAGTTTATCCACTACAACCATTAGAGAGTCATCTTGTTTTCTGGCTTTTTTAAAACCATTGGTAAAATCCATTGATATTATCTCCCATTGCCACTCTAGGATGGGTACAGGTTGTAATAATCCAGCTATATTTTGATGTGAAGCTTTAACGTGCTAACATTCTAAGCATTTTTCTACATAATCTATTTTTTCTAACTTCAGAGTAAGCTAATATACATCGTTTCTTAACATTGTTATTAGTTTTTGATAACCAAGATTTCGAGATTTCGGCTTTTTATGTAATTCATCAAGGAAAGAAAGACTTACGTTTTGATCATTGGGTATATAAATTTTTTCTCTATGGATCGACAAATCCTCTTAATTAATTGAGAAAAAAATTCCTTTCTCATCTCGAGGATATAATTTTAACTTTTTCCTTGACGTTAACATATTCCTCATTAAAATTTGCAATTATTCTCACATTTTCAATGAAATCTATTTTCCAACTACTTGCAGATGTAACAAAAGTATAATTTAGTTTCCTTCTGAGAGCGTTTGCTATTTTATTTTCTTTTCCCTTAATGTGTTTTATTTGAAAATCACACTAAGGGATTCCAACTATCATGCATGCCTGGTATTTAAAGTTGGTTGGTGAAAGAGATATTATCAGTTTTAAGTGGAAATCTCCTCCCAATAAGGTAGTGCCTCCATATTTCCAAGGCATGATTACTAGCTACTAACTCAAGATCATGTGTTCTATTATTTTTGTCATGGTGTTTAATTTTTCAAGATTTATAGCTTACCACATGGTATTCTTGCATTAGTTTTCAAGTTTTATAGCTTACCACATTGTCACACTCACTCTATTATGTTTTAACAATCTTAGGGTATGAGTTACCACCTAAAATGCACCAAAGTTAATGATTTTACAATGAGTAGATGGCGAGTTCAAATCACTTCATATGGCTTTTAAAGAACTCAGTCCCCTATTAATTCTAACTTAACGATTCAAATCTCGGGTGTCCGATTCAACCAAGAATGCACCCTATACAATTGAAATTCAATTAATTTGTTAACTTACAAAAGATTATGATTTGAAAGTTACAATACAATTCAAATTTGATTTGAGTTGACTCTTACAAAAAATGGTTGCAAGTGCTTTGTTCAAAAACTGATGTTGAATTGAAGCAAATGTTGTTGATTGTTGATGTAGACTTGTCTTGAAATACTCATGTTGACTTGAATTTGTTCTTTCCATCTTCTTCATTGTGTGTGCTTGTACATATCTATTTTGCTTATTTATCCTTACTTGTAACTACTTAATTACAAATGCCTAATAAAAATTACAACTATATATTTTTTATAAATTATTTTTAGCTGTTTAAAATATTTTTTTATCCTTCATTCATAACATAAATGAGTGTATTCATAAATTCATAACATAAATGCTTTTATTCCTAGGCGATTAATCCAACGTAATGCGACAAAAGTAGTTGGACTCGTATTTAAAGCACGATCCACGCACGATCTTAGTCTTTCCGTTATCCATTCTTCAAATAGGGCCAATTATGCGAAACGGAAGATACTTTTCTTGATTGAGAGGCAAACTTAAGCTTTTCTTCATGATGATATTGCGTGCTCCATGGTCCACAACGCTTCCTCAATACAAACATGTGCATATATTATGCATGCACATATGAATTACATGTTTACTGGAGGGAAATACAAATATTTTTATTAAAGTAATATGTAAATAGCCATATCGTTAGCGAACCAAATTCGGAAGTATAAGAAATCATGCTGTACTCTTTTTATAAAATATCATAAATATTAAATTTTATAACTAACCTACGACATATCTTTAAAGTTTTAATATAATTGTTTCATTAATGTTAGGTTTCATTGTGCACATCAAACGGATTTCAAAATTCGATTTATATGGAAAACAAACGGATTTCAAAATTCGATTTATATTGAAAAATATGATATATTTTTATATAATCTAATATTTAAATTAATTTATGTATTATTATTAATATAGGAAAATAATTGGTAAATATAAATAAGTATTAATTTTTAATGAGAATCAAAACACTTTATTATATATCTTAAATTGCTAAAAATTAAAATAAATATAAAATCAAGTTATAATCTTATTTAAAAAATATTAATATTATTTATTGTTAAAAGAATTAATATATAACTTAAGCATATATATTTTAAAAATATGTCTCTAGAATTTTAACTGTAGAATTTCACTGGACTTTATTATGGAGATTCTTAATATGTAAACTTCATTACCACATGCCCAAAATATCATAACTCATTTGATATGATATTTAGGAGGGTAAAAGAATAATTACCTTGAATATAAATAGTATCATTTGATTTCTAGACAATGAAAAGAATTCTATAATATTCCATTGTGGTTAAATCTCTATGAGCTACCCAATAATAATTGATAATTAAATTAAAATTTTGGAAATCCCAAATCTCAAATAAACATGCCTATTGACTTAAATTAATATTGTTTATATATGATTCTAATTAAATAAATAATAAAAAATTATTTTAAAAATGATTTTTCATTATATAATTATCTAATGCATTTCTCCAACAGAGCATGAGGGAGATGTGTAATTGTTAAATGTTCATCCTTGGCTTGACACATATTCCTTTTAAAACAAAATTAAAAATATATATATATATATATATATATATATATATATATATATATATGAGAAAATAATCATTGCTATCATAAAAAACATAAATGAATATACATGTTTTGTTATTTTTAGTTAAAAGTATTATAACACAAAAATATATTATTCTCATTGTGCTCTAACAATTATTGATATCATAACTTAGTAAGAAGGAAATGTCGTAAAAACATTTTACCTTTACTAAGAGCCATAAATGTCAATGTGAAGTAACATAGTTTTATATAAACTTTAATAGAAACAATGTAATTAAAACTAAAAGATCTCTTATATGTTACATTTGTTGAGAGAGATATATAGTTCATATACATTGTAAAAATATTTAAATATAAAACTTAAACAAACTATTTAAATATGCATCTTAACTATTTTATCTTTTTATTTTATTTTTTTCCTTATATTTTTTTCTACATAAGACTATTTCTATTATATTAACAGGGTAAAGTTAAATTTACATCATGACCGAAGTCAGGAACTCTGCTCGTGTAGGAGATAGAACTATCCAAAACAAACATATATGAAACCTATCAAATTTTACGTCCCATGAAGGGACCGATCTGGAATACATATGACAGTGCCAAAACTCCAAAAAACTAAGAAACACCAAAGATCCTAGAAACTATTTGCCTTACAATCATGCCTAGTGGTGAGGGGCACATTGCCAAAAAAAGAGACATGGGTGGACGAGCTAATCATCACGAGGCTCTTCTATGATATGACACAAGCCCATGTCTTGCAAATCCTCTGCTTGAGTCGCATTCTGAGCAGCGAGATTCGGGTCAACCATCATTGCTTCCTGACCTTTGCCCGTCTCTTCATTTGTCATCTGCCGAGGACCAATTTCAACATTCAACTGTAATGAAGAAGAGAGAGTCGGGATTTCCATTGAATTCCATGAATGTATCCTTATATCTTCTACTTGGCTTTCTTCCTAAAAAACCACTGTGAAATGGGCAATGATCATGGGTCTGTTAAGAGCGCTATCAAAAGTAAAGATGGTAGGAACAGAGGTAGGGACAGGTCTCGGGTGAGAGCTAGTGGCGCGAGATCTTCCTCTTCTACTGGGAGTTAAAGGCCGACACCTCCCTGACAATTCATTGGAAGATGATTCAGTTGAAGCAATCCTCGGCTACTCTTTACGGCAGCCCATCCTTGGTCTCAGACGAGGCATCTTGACAATGACGAGAACCAAGGTCCAGGAATGCACCACTAGAGCACTGACCAATTGTTGGGAGTAGCTTTGCCTTCTAATCGAGCCTCCTTTGCTGATCTTGAACCCGCCCTCATGGTGTGCCAAACCTGGTTCAGAGAAATCCCTGCTTGTATCCAAAACCAATGACCAAACAAAGAGATGAGTTACTGAGATATGTAAGTGAAAACAACAGTATCAAACATGGAAAAGAAATGCGGGTAGGAGAAGATTTAGCTTCGCTGAGAGGGCCGAGCCTGTTGACACAAGAACCTGTTTCCCCTCAGGCGCCGTGGAATTCGTTGCAAGTGGGAAGAGTAGATAAACCAGTGAAGTTTCCATCTCCCTAGGCCCTCCCTTGGCCTTATCATTCTTTTTCATGCCTCGGGAGGCTCCTCCCATTACTATTGCATTGATGGTTCTTGCCTTCTACTGCAGGCTGGTGCATGCGGAGGTGGCTTCCATCACTCTAAACCTCGTGTGCGATCTGAACCATTTGCATTGCAATCCCAAATACCCATCCATACGCTTATGCCGTGCGCCAGATGTTGTATCCTCTTTACATTCCTTGTACTAGTCAGGCACGTGGCGCTCTACCTTGCCGAGCCCCTATCCCGTCAGTTTAATTCTCACTGCAGGCACCCGCATCCAGAATTATTTTTTTCCTTATAAATGTATATAAAAAGAGACATTTTTTTTAAATGTTGACTATACTACAATATTTCAATTTTCTTGTATCTTTCGATAAGATCTTCTTTATATGACAATATCTTGTTTGTACCTTCGGACAAAATAATTACTTCAATCTGAGAATTTTCCGACTTACTGAATAGTGAATATTACATAACCTATCACTAATAATATAATATAGCATAAATTGTGAGGTGATAACATGTCCTTTTTCCTCTCCTATATAATTTCATGTTGTAAGTGTGAGGTGGAAACATGTCCCATGTTTTAAATAATGTCATGTATTACTAAAAATATAAAATTAATAATGTCATGTACTATTAAGTTGTATGTCTTCTCTCCTCCGTTATATAATGTCATGTTGTATTTGTGAAATGGTAACATGTTCTATCTTTTAAATAATGTCATGTAATATTAAAAATATAAAATTAATAACTTTATGTATTATTAAGTTGTAAGTTTTTTTCTTTATTTTTTATTCTAAAATAAATTGTCACCTCAAATAAATTGATCTCTCTCACTAGTTCTTTAATTAAAACGAATCAATACATATATGATAGAACAAGATTTAATCTTTTATATAAATATATGATAAAACAAAATCTAATCTTTATATAACAATATCATATTTATATTATATAACAATATCTTCTTTAGACAAAATAATTACTTCAATCTCACAAATCCCAAATCCCACACTTACTATTTAGTAAATGTTACATAACCTTTCACTTATCATATAATATACAATACATTGTGAAGTGATAACATATCCTTTCTCCACTTAATAAATGGTAAAGGATACATACCTTTCACTTATAATATAATATACAATACATTGTGAGGCGAGAACATGTGCTTTCTCCTCTCCTATATAATGTCAGACAATATCTCCTTTGTATGACAATATCTTCTTTGTATCTTTGGACAAAATAATTACTTCAAGCCGCCACCTAATGAAGGGTAAATGTTATATAACCTCTCACAGTATTTTCCTTATAATCTGTTTTCGTCTGATCCATCTGGCTCTTCTTAACAGTATTTACCTTACATGGTATGTCATAACCTTGTTGTCATATCTCGGTGTTTCTAATCGACCAATACATATATATATATATAATACAACATATCTTCTTCTCGGTGGGGAAGCGTAGACTAGAAAAACAAGGCAGTATCCACGCTTTTGTGTTTAACCCCTTCCGTGAGTTAGTCATTGTTGGTATCCAGGTCTTGCCCCTCGGGTTGGTTACCCCAGAAAAAGTATTAAAATAATTAAGTGGCATGTGGCTTCATAATACATTGAAAATTAAATAACCTAGTGACTCTCCCTTTCAGCCATATGATAATAAAATGATATTGATAATCAATGGGATTGGATGGGTCTTTTTAATCTGCGTTAAAATGAGTCAATAAATTTATTATAAGCTTAGTGGCAAGAGATGTGTAAGTTTATGCAGGAAAGTAATATAGATTATAATTATAAAAAATTAATATAAATTTTATATTTTTCAAAAATATTTTAATTAAAAATTTAAATAAAATTATTTAAAAAAAATTTGTTAAATATTAATTTCATATATATTAAAATTTTTATTTAATCCCATAAATAACAAACTACTTGAGGAATAACGAAACAAATTTATTTAGAATGGATGAGATCAAATCCCACGTCCTTTTTCATGTTACACTGGGTAGGGAAGATAAAGCGTAATGTCAGTTGTCTTAAAAAAAATATCTATTTTTCCACAAAATTTTGTTATCAATATTGAAATTGGACTTTGATGTAGAGGTACTATGGTTTTGATCTTCAAGTGTGATCGTAGCATTTGAGGTAAGAAAATAGAATAAAAATAAGGTATATGATAAGTAATAAAAAAAATTTAATGGTAAAGGGGTTATTTGTAATTTTGATAGAAATTTTAAAATAGAGTATAGTTGGGTTTAGGTAAGTGTGATTAAAGAAAAGGGTTTATTGGTGTTGGGAGATTTTTAATTTGTTGTTCATCACGTTGTTTGTAGATTTTTACACAAGGATTGCAAGTTAATAAGTATTATTTATGGAATGATGAATCTTAAACTAGTCCTATCTATTGTTAACTTATTTTATATATTGAAAATGATTGATCTTGCAAATGAAGTTGTAAATTTGGAAGCAAGAATCTTAATGAGAAATGGGTTTGCTATGTAGTCTACATATTGCTTGTATCTAAAGAACTTCTCAGAATATATATTTTCATAATGTACACCTCCAAAGAGCATGATTCCTTTAAGATAGAAAATGAAATAATCAATTTTGAAGATAAAAATCTATTAAAATTTACAATTAGCCTTAAAAGAAAAATCCTCTACATATCATTTTAGTTAATATAGTTTTCCTTATTTAAAAATTTCCATATAATTATTAGTAGACTATACCTTTTATTCATTACAAGCTTTAATATAATCATGAATATGTTAATTTAGAGAAATGACCTTTCTCATAAAATAATCAATTCGGAATCAGATTCAATTATGGCATTATGAAGATTTGAGTCCCTCAAGATTTCTAGTCATTGCTCGAGGGCCATGAGCTCTACCATATTGTTAATGGCTTTGCCCAAATGACTATGAAAGATGGTTTTTATGAAACCCTTTTCATCTCTTATTACTCCTCCATACCCAACCATACCTGGATTTCCTTTTGAGGCCCCATCTATATTTCATTTCATAAAACCCTAAGGGGGAGGTTGCTAGAAATTCTCATGAGTTATTATACATTCATGTTTTTTCCGTGTGGGACAAGCCCCTGAAGACCCAAATGTAGTAGTATCTACACATCCGTAGTATAGGGTCTATGGATATTTCTGCAATGTTGCATAACTCCTTTAGGAGCTAGAAGGGCTAAAAACATAAAGATGGGGATAGTTTGTAGGACAACTTTTGTGAGCACTAGTACTCCTGCTAAATTCAAAGACCTATTTGTACATTTATGGATTTTGTCATGGAGCTTATTGGTCACATGCTCCCAAACTGCCTTGCTAAGGGGTTTGTGTGTTATAGGTACTCCCAAATATTTGGAGGGTAGCATATCTCTTTGAAAGCTTGGAATTCTAGATATGTTTCTCTGAATAGCAATGTCAGTATTAAAAAAAAAATATTTGGTTTGGTAAGGCTTACCTCTCTATCCACAGTCATTGCAAATTCGTTCAAGATTTATTTATAGGATAGAGCTTCCTTGACCGTGGGTGTACCTTGCAGCATGGTATCGTCCACAAATAGTTGATGGGTCAAAGCATCTCCATTCATGGTGAGTTTGAGACCCTCGACTTGGCCTTTTTCTTTGGGAAATTTGATAGCATTTCCTAGCCCTTCCATCATGAGAATGAAGAGGAAGGGTGAGAGTAGATCTCCTTGTGTGACACCTCTCGAAGGTTTAAAGGTTGTGGATGGTGAATCATTTAGCAGGATTGAAAAACTGGATGTAGTTATGAGGGCCATAACACATATTATCTAGTTATCGTCGAATCCATAAGCTATTAGAACTTCCCTTATGTAAGCCCAACTTACCTTATCATAAGCCTCTTCTAGGTCAAGTTGTATAATCATTCTTGCTTGCTTGTTGCTCTTAAGTGAGTGAACCACCTCATGAGCTTGAATAATATTGTTGAGAATTTTCTTGCCTTCCACATATCGAGTTTGCTCCTCAGACATGAGAGTTGGAAGAAGGGGCTTAAGCCTGTTGGCAATTATTTTGGAAATAATTTTGTACAGCACATTTCATAATTCTGTTGGTCTAAATTTGTCTAGTGTCATAGCATTATCCTATTTTGGAATCAAGGATATGAAAGAGGTATTGAGCGCCTTCAGAACAATTTTGTTTTTCCTAGAGTCCTCCACCACATCAATGATATCATGCTTGACTATTCCCCAACATGCTTTAAAGAAGTCAACATTGAAACCATCTAGACCTGGTCCTTTTCCTTTTTGCATCTCTTTGATGACTCCGCTGACCTCCTCTTCATTCACTGATCTGTTTAGATTATAATTGTCTTCTCTTGTCACAAGATTAGGAATGTGCTTTGTAAATTCATTGACGAATTGTGATCCATCTAAGAGAGGTTCCTGAGCTATGCCTTAGAAATGTTGAACCAGAAAAGCTTCTATTTCTTTGTGGGTATTGAGTTGATTTCCTTAAGAATACTTGATTTTTTAAATCCTGTTATGAGACTTGTGATCCATGGTAGATTTGTGAAAAATTTGTGTATTCCTTTCTCTTTCTTTTAACCATTGTACCCTTGATTTCTGTTTCCAGAATACCTCCTCTTCCTTGCATAACCCTTCCCATTCGTGTTAATGATGGTCAGCTTGTTCCTTTCTCTCCTCACTGAAGCCATCTGTGATGAGGAGCTGGTTAATTTCATGTAGCTTTTATTCAACTACTTTTTTGGCTTCAAAAATGTTGCCAAAGTCATTCTTATTCCAATATTTAAGCCCGAGCTTGATGTGTTTCAATCTTTTATGCTAGAGGAACATTTTAGTGCCTTGAACTTGAATATCCTTTGCCCACCATTTTTCAATATTGCTGATAAAGTCAGGGTGGGTAAGCCAAATTTTTTCAAACCTGAAAGGTCTGTTTCTTGAAGTTCCTATAAAGGACGAAGTTGAATAGGTCAGTGATCCGAGCTTTATTTTGGAGTATCATAGCTAACAATTCCAGGCCTGTAAGGATGAGGTCCTTCGAGATAATAAATTTGTCCAGTTTTGAGGCCACTTGAGACTCTCCTCCACTTTTATTATTCCAAGTGAAGATACCATTACCTATCTCTGTATCCACTAGCCTCATGTTGTTTATGAAATTCTGAAATGCTATGGAATCTCTACCTAATAATCTCGTTCCACCTTTTTTTCTTCGATAGAGACCTGATCATGTTAAAGTCCCCTCCATGAATCGAGGGGATACCTGAATGCCTATTTCTTAATTCCTCCAGTGAGGTAAGAAGGTCGAGTTTATCTTTAGGCTTTTGTGGACCATAAAAATTTGTGATCAAATAAAATTCCTTGTCCCCCAAAGGTTGGATTACCCCTGATAGATAATTCATGGATGCTTCAGCAACTAGGATTTCTAATTTCTGAGGGTTCCAAAGTGTGAGGACTCGTCGTGATGTTTTATCCACTTTAACTTCTAGATATTCATATTTGACAAGACATTTACTGTGAATTTCTGTTATTTTTTCTATTGAACATTTTGTTTCCTAGACAAATATCATATATAGCTTTTCTACTTTCATTTTATTGTTGAGATTTCTTTGTTTCCTTTTGCTTCCTAGACCCCTAATATTGCATGTTGTAATCTTCATTAAGAAAGATTGTAAAGCAGTAACTAGTTAGGTCTTTCATCTTACCTGAGTTGATCATCAATTTTCCACATTCAATCAGGAGCTCATTCTATTTTTTTCTTCCTCTTTTATTTCCTGGGTTCTTGGAAGCTTGTCCCCCTATTGCCTCCATTGTTTTAACACCTCGATTATCTTGACTATCATAGTTTCTTTTGATCTTTGCACCCTTTGCCTGTGTTCTCCAGAGGAAGATTTGTTGTACTATGTTAAATTCATCTTCAGGTAGCGAATCCACTCCTTTGGTTGTTCCTTCCTCCAGGAACTTTTCTCGATTGAGATGCTCCCTTTCTAGTATGTCCTACAGGTCATGTTCGTCCATACCCACTTCACTTGGGGTCATCTCTTGGTCCCTATCAAGTTCCATAATACTTGGTTGATCCTCCCTTTGCTGGCTTTTATCAAGTCTATGCTCCATGCTCTCATCCTTTTCCTTCTCTATTGGATTGTCCTTCATTACTTGATTTGTTCTTTCATCCCCCTCTTCTTCTTCTAATATCTTCAACCTATTAGGACTAGGTTTTTTCCTCATAGCTTCTTTTTTGGTTTTTTCTGCATCTTTTTCCTCTGCCCTCCACCATGGTAAAGCTTTGAGTCTCTTTACCTAAGGTTGCTTTCGTACTACTCTCCATTTTACTTAGAGGGTTGTCTGTGAAGAGGTGTCCATGTTCATGGCATTTGCGACATCTGAAGGGTACATGCTCATATCCAACCCCTTGTACCCATTCTTCATCAAAATCTTCCAGAATTATTTCATCTGGCAAAGCCCCCGAAAGGTCCATTTCCACAAATATTCTGGAAAAGGAGGTATATTTTCCTCACAGAGTGGCTTCTGATATTTTTAAAATGCCCTAGTTTATTACCTATGGCTTTTAATGATTCTGGCAGCAAGTAATCTAAAGGTAGGCAATATAGTCTTACCTATACCAGCATCAGTGTAAATGTTTCTCACTCCAGAACAAAGTTCATTACCCATGGTCTCATATAGAGGCCTAGAATCGTATAGAAGTAAGGCCCTCCTTCAAACACCTTGTCCTTATCCACTAGGTTCGTAAACACAATTGTGAAGAAACCCTTGGATGCAAGGTGTAGATATATTTCTCCTTGATGTTTCCATTTGTTCTTTATCCAAGCGTGTAGTGGCTTCTCTGTTGGCCGAAACCCCATCAATTTACATATCACTGCATAAGGTGCCATGTGCCTCCTGTGCACCTGTAGCGCTAGATCACTTAACACCACTTGGGGTGTGATGGATGCCTTAGGTTTATATGGTCTTGTCCTACTGCTGGGTCCATTATTTTGACTATCTAGACCTATGCACTTCTCTTCTGACTTCCTCCATCATTTTTGTCTCCCTCTGTGCTCTGTTGTTATCCAATTTTCCTCTATCTGTACCCCCAGTTTCCGCTTCCATGGTCTTCTTGAAGCAGTTTGATACAACATGATTGTAGGAGGGAGTAGAGCTCCCCCCTTGTCGCCCTCCATGGTGCCCAACTCTGAGATACGGCTGCAAACCCTAGTTTCATGCATTTTCGGAGCTCCCAAGAGCAAAAGGTACCAAAAACACTACAGTGAGAACCAGAAACCTACTATTGTTACCATTGTGCTCTTACAATATTATTATTATGTCGGCCCTGATTATATTGTGAACCCTTAGACTCCTATATATAGAAAGGAGGTATTCTCATTTGTATCATGGAAGAATTTTTCATTTGTGTAATGTAAAGGAGGTTTCCCTCTCGAAGAGGCTTATTTTAAAGTCATTGATCTATCTCGTCTTTTAGTTTGTGAGATTGTTTCATAACACTAGGTGATGGGCCCAAAATTTGAACATTTGATAAGGCCCATTTGGTATTTCCTAGATACCTAAAACATTTGATTAACCCCTTTACATGCACATTATGGAGTTAATTCATAGTGTTAATGTGGCATTAGGAATTTGATTTATCATTTCTTACAATGTTCCTAATATTATTAATCTTTGCAAAATATTGAGTGAACTCTATAAAATCTCCGGAATGAGATAATCTAGGTACTTTTTCCCTGCCAATAAATGAATGGCATATTAATTAGATATTAAGCAGATTTTAGAGCTCCATTGATTTAGAAAATGCAGGGATGTGTTCCCCACCTAAATAGGATCTTGAGCTTCGTTGGCTTATACAGGATCTATCCTCCTTGGAATTTTGAATTCAATCAGGGAACTAGATCCACAATTTTATAGAATTGGAGGGAAATAGTCCCCATATTCAAGGAGGCTTCCCATCAAGTCATTTTGTATAAATAAAGATTCATAGAATCACAATAGGGGGTTCACATTACTGGATAATAGATTAGGAGGAGTCGCATGTCTCTTTGCCTAGTATTTTGTTATGTATTATTTTGACAATGAATGAAAGCCATCTTATTTTCAGTCTAAGCCATATTTAGAGGGTTGAGTCATCTTGGGTTAGGGCCCAACCCTGAGGCTCTAGTATCTCCCTTTTGTGCATTTTATTCATGCATCATATTTCTTGTATCTCGCTAGCAATATTTCCATTCCTTTATAACAAAATTCAGTTATGGGAAATTTTCTTGTATAGGTTTGTGAGTCACCACTCTTGTGGGATGTTTGCTTGTAGATATTGTGTTGGCTGGACAAAACTATAGCTAATTTTTTGTTTGATTAGTTATATTTTGAATTAGTTTCCTTTTTCATCTATGTTTTCTCATGATTTGTTTGGTAGTATTTTCAAGCATCAAAAGAAAAATATATATTATGTGAAGGTTAGGGTATGGGTTTACAAGGCTGAGCATCATCACTTACACTTTCCATTCCGTCACCATCATTTCCCTTCTTTCTCCAACAACCTATTCAAGTATAGTTTTTCACAAAGTTCACTTTTTAGATTTGTTAGAGGCTACCATGTGCATCTTTCCTTGTGCAAGGTGAGATCCTGAGGAGAAATAGGCTTGGAAAGGGATTCAAACATTCTTCCCCTACTCTATCTTACCATATATGGCATTCAAAACAACCTCTAAGCCCACATATTTCTCACGGATCTAATCCTATAGAAAAATAGGACAATCGTAAAACACTATGTCCCAATCCTGTAACAGTACAAAAAAAGCCTCCAATTGCATTCTTATTTTCCCCACAACACTCCTTAGTAGACCTAGGCACTCCACAATGATCACGATATCATAAAAATGAATAGAGTGGATTCATAGACCTTGTATAAAATTTCTTTTGGTTAATAAAGTAGATATATAGTCATCCCCAACAATCTTGTAGAAAAATAGTAGTAATTTTCTACTATTTTTTAGCAGATGTTAATGAGGTTTTTCGGAGTTTATTCAACTTGTGTTGAGTCATAAAAAGGAAATGTTAATAATTTTTTTTACCCCATATCATTTTCACTTGATCAAGTTAGGCTTTTGGTAGGTTAACTAGCTCACTAGTTCTAGAATTTCTTATTTTTAGAGTAGTAATTGTGTGCTATTTTTTAGAACATGTTAACAAGGGTATTTTTGAGTGATTCCACTTGTAATGGAGTCCTAACATATCCCAATTAATAATAAAATTTTCCCATACCATTTTCATTTCATTTTTTTGGGCATTCGATAAGTTATCTCAAGGAGTAGCAGTTTCGTAGCAGTTTGTTTTTGAGATCTTGCTTACTGAGATTCACTCCAAATTCATGGAAGAAGTAGACTTATAGCCTATGAATGCTCTTAGGACACTTTGTTTGAGTTGAGATTTGGTTGGGTTGTCATTTAGGTCTTACATTACTTGCCTCTTGAATGTTGATTGCTACAATTAACCTAGATTTCCTTTCCGCAATTTACTTAATGAAAGTGTGATTTCCTTCTTGAAAGCATAATATAGGACTCCATTAATGCCATTTCCTTTCTTGTAAGATAGATTATATTTTCTTAGTTGTAATAATGCTTTACATTTTTTGAAATAGAATAGATTTTTTTTCTCGAATTTACTTTCCAACAAAGGTAGAATTTGTTTGATTATTGTTATTTACCTTTTGCAACCTAGGATTTGCAGCTTCCCTAGATATTTGATGTTTTGAAGTTGTTCCATTGTATTCTTTGACTTGAATCAAAGGGAATCAAACTACGAAGAGGAATGTGTATGTTGCACATTTATTGTTGACCCCTCTTAAGTTTGTACGAATCTCGGGTTGATAATTTAAGTTGGTAGCCTTGGGACTTGCACCATTCTTGTTGCAACATTGAGGCTGATCACTAGGGTTTTCAGTTTTTGTATGAATGTAATGCATTATTCCTTGCCTTGGTTGGTGAATGTTTCCTTAAATACATATGCACATATACAAAATTTAATTTTCTTCTTCAAATAATAATAATCGTGACTCATTTAATATATATATATATATATATATATATACATATCTGTGTGTATGTGTGTGTGTGTGTGTGTGTGTAATTGTAGATGTCAAGATTAAATATTTAACATGTAAATGTTTAAAATTTAACATTTAAAATTTTAATACAATATATTTGTAGGTGTAAATGTTTAACATTTAACACTTATATGTCGGCTAAATTAAAAAAAAAAAATTAAAACATTTAAAGAAGCAATAAAAAGTTAAAGTTAAAGACAGTTAGTTATATTTTCATTTTGTTATTAACTTTTGAATAGTGTTTGTTACCATACCATGGGCCAATACCATGGCTTATTGATACCACATGCCCAAAATCTATAACTTATTTTGGAATCAAAATATTACATGATTCTCAACCATGTATATTCATCCCCACTTTACCGTGGATATTATTAACGTGTAAATAGACTTTGTTACAATACCATGGTTTATCAATACCACATTCCCAATAAACATTACTTATTTCAAAATCAAAATATTTTATTTTAATTCAATTTATATATGTTTTTAATTAAATCTAAAAGGAAAAAGGTTATCATTACTTTTTAGATATATCTAAACCCTCTATCCTCAATATTACCAAAAATAATCCATGATTTTTTAAGGTGTTTATTATTGTATTTTATTTGGCATGTTTGATCCACAATATAGGTTTAATATTTTACAACTATAGGTTTAATATTTTACAACTATGGGTTTAATATTTTTAATTTAGATACATTCGTAAACAAAATATCATGGAGTAAAATTTAAGAGAGAGTGGGGGCAGAGAGATGGAGGGAGATAGTGACAAAGTTGGAGGGCAAAGGGACAGATGTAGAGAGAGAGTGAGTGATGTGGAGGAGAGAGGGGGAGGAAGAAGAGAGGAAGGAAGACAAAGAGGAGGGCAGAGAGAGAGAGATGGATTTGGAGGGGGGGGAGAGAAGCAGGAGCGAATAAGGACATAGAGATCTAGACATGGAGAAAGAAAGTAATTGACAAGGGAGAGATGGGGAGAGAGTGAGGGAGAGATGAGGGAAGAGAAAGAAAAATGGAGAAGAGAGATAAGGATATAAGGGGGAGAGAGAGAGAGAGGGACACAGAGAGATGGAGGACACAAAGAGAAGGAGAGAGGGAGGGAGATAGTGAAAAAGTTAGAGTGAGCAGAGAGCAAGACAGAGTGATTGGGGGATGAGACAGAGGAAGGTGGGAGAGAATGACAAAGAGAGGAATGAAGAGAGAGATGATTCAATAGAGAGAAGGAGAGAGAGAGAACGAGAGGGTGAGGGAGATGGAGTTGGAGAGGGGGAAAGAGGGAGAGAAGAAGAAGGAAAAAAGGGGAGAAGGGTGGAGAGAGAGAGTGAGTGATCAGGGAGAGATGGAGAGAGATTGAGGGAGAGAGGGTAAAAGAATGTAAGATGAAGAAGAGAGTGAGAGGGAGAGAAGGGAAAGTGTGAGAGAGAGAGGGAGGGAGAGGAAGAGAGAGGGAGAGATATAGATAAATATGGAGAGAGATTGTGTATGTTTCGGGGATGAGATAGAGAGAGGGAATAAGAAAGATAAAAATAGATAAAAATATAGATATTATATATTATTATATAACCAACCTAGATCCATCTTCACCCCATATCTATCAAGCATCGAGAGCAACCAAATCTCTTGAGATGCAAACGTTTCCTCGAGTTTTTCACAGAAAAAAGATGTTTTCGCATATAGATATTTGATCCCTCTCAATGCTTGATTAGTTCGGGATTAACATGGATATATGTTGCTTGTTATAACGATGGAATTTAACCTAATTTTGATGGACAAGTCTATATAATATTTTGAAAATAATTTTATAAATATGTATTATTATATATATTAAATTTATATTTATTTAATAAACTATTACTTCATTAAATATATATATATCTATATATATATATATATATATATATAATATTATATATCCCTTAAAATTAGTTAAAAATATTCATAACATTATTAACCTTATATATAAATATTTATTATTATTAAGAACTAGTCAAACTATCACAAAATAGTTTGAAATCGCATTCATTCTTCTTTTAGTTACCGAACCATAAACAGGTGGAGATATTATTGATTGAGAATGATTTTTTTTTTTTTTTTTCTATGTCATGTTATGTAATTCTATGTCCAGAGCGCTCAACACAATATAGGTTTAATCAGGGAAAGAGGGCTATAATCCCTTATAACACACATGCTAAGAATAAGTGTTAAATTATTTTTAATTAACATAATATGTAACTAAATTATAATATTAATCCATGATGGGCATGTCGGTCTCTGAGACATGCTCGACACATGGGAATCGAAGGACCATATACGACAAATGGGGAGGAGGACAGATAATCTCACCACCCATTATGTAAGGAGTAAGGTGAAAGGATATGCGAGGCAGGTGAGATTTCATTCGTGGTCCGTGGGAGGGTGTGTTGGTCACGTAAGTGATTAATGGTGAATGTTGGGGCTGTTGTAGGTTATATTGTGCTAAATGTGAAGGCTGAATGTTTGAGGAGATGTAATTTGGATAGGTTCTTCGACCCTCAGGTAGTCTTAGAGTGGTGGATAAAATGACGTCGCCACTTACTCCTCTATGAATGAACAAAAAAACTTCAAGTTTGAGTGTATGTTCCAGGTTCATCTTCTCCATCGGTGAGTAACTTCAAGTTTGAGTGTATGTTCCAAGTTCATCTTCTCCATCGGTGAGTTGTGGGTAATTTCCATGGGAAGGTGGTCGGACTTCGTGTCCATTCTTATGGTGCTCAGTGAATATTTCTTTGAGTATTATCTGTGGTTGGGGTGGCTTTTGGGTGTTTTGTCTACAAAAACGTTTTTGTTCATCCTCCTCTCTTCATGTTTTTCTAGGTATTCTGAGATGCATGGATGTTCGGGTATAATATATTGGGCCTCGGAGAGGAAAACTACTAGAAATAGACGTAGTGGGGCTTTGGCTTGGCCATTTTTAACTATGTCCATAAGCCTAGATGGCAATTTGTTCAATTGGGTAATTATGATTTGGTCTCAGAGGTAGTCACGTAATATGTTTTTGTCTTATCCATTATTTAATTGGTTCTCATTAGGCTCTCGGGGCAATGCAATTTGAGATGAAGTATGTCTACCTGCGACTCTTATTCCAAGTGTTTCCCATGACAACAGAAACAAAGATTCCTTGTTTTGGCTGGCACATAATTTAGTTGTCTCCAAGGCTATCCCCATCTGGCTAGTGTGTAGCAGCTAAAAGTTCCAATGGGGAGGCTCCTGCTGGTTGATTTGGCACTAGCGTCAGTCTTTCTTTGACCATGAATTATGAAGAGGTTGTGCGAAGCGCAATAGGTCTCGCCTTAGAGATGTTTTCATGAGCATTCACCATGTGACATGTACCACAAAGTTCTCGCTCCCACCCCTATGGATGTCTCACTCTTCCAATCAAGGTGGCTCATGCAATGATTTCTTGATGGCACTGGGGGATATAGTTGTTCCAAGATCCAAGTGGGGACGGTTCTTAGTTGGTGGTGCAAAGACGGTGTCATCTGGTGCTTGAGGTGGCATAAGAGGTGCAGCCTCCATGTAGCTCATGGTGATAGGAATAGGAGTGTGGATCATGGTCGTGGAGTAGGTGTGCAGGGCGAGAGTAACAAGCATGGGCATGTAGGTCTTACAAGGCATACAGTTGTTGGCCAACGAAACTGCTCTTTTGCTCAACACAATTTGCTTCGATCATTTTTCTATTTTCTGGAGTCATATGACAGGACCATAAAGGAAGAGTATGAGGATGTCATGACCATGCTAAACCATCTGCATTACTTTCAATTCCATGTCAGAAACGATTGTGGTATTTTGAAGAGGGAAAAATTTCTAACAGAGAATATCAAGAAGCTAGAAATGTGGCTTGCTCACATTCAGTAACATGTTAGATGTTCATACCGCCCCTTTCCCCTCGAAGGAATGTGCTCGAGAAGCCAATGTCCATCACTTCTAATGATTGAGTATGGTCAAAGGCATCCTCCTAGTTTTGTTTTTCTTTTGGTATTTCTAGCTTGTCTAGCTTTGGACTTCTAATATGCTTCTACTACTATTATTTTGTAATCTAGTGATAACATTGGCCAACAAATCTAGTTAGGGTGAGAACAGTTGGATTTTGATAACTATATGTTCTCTTTTTTACTAATGAAAAGATCCTCGACTATGAGCTTATCAACCACTCTTTTAATAAAACATCATATATTTTATATTCATCACAAGCATGGAACATCCCTTCAAATTTGAATATAGTTGTTTCATTAGTTTTAGGTTTCGTTATGTATTTAGAATTTTTCATTAGATTAGGGAAATATTAAAAAATATATATTTTAAATTGAATATATCATTTTGCATTTAGAATTTGTCATCAGATGGGGAAAATATTAATATTTTTTAATTGAATGTATTGTATATTAAGTTTTTATATACATGATTCAAAATTAAATGATAAAAAACAAACTTAAATAATTTGATCTCTATCAATATTTAATAAATTTGTGTTTCAAATTAATTTACATGTTATTATTGGATATGATAAAATTAAATATTTTTATTTTTTTTATTTTTACACCAATAGGTGTGTGTTTTTAAATAGGAATTCGAGAATTTTTATTTAATTATCAATAATTATTAGGTGGATTGTAGAGATTTAACCTCCACCAAATATACTAAACTGTTCGTGGTAGCATTGGCAACTAGAGGTTGAAATTTATGTTAAAAGCAAATATGTTGTCTCTACCCTTTTAATAAAATTGATTAATTAAAAAAATTCATATGAATATGTATCACATGAACATGAGTTATGATTTTTTTTTGTCTTTAGTAAGCCATGGTATTGTAAGAATGTTTATTTATAGGTTAAGAATATCCACGCTAAAGTTGGGGGCAATCTTCACAATGAAAAATAATGTTAACTGTTTTTTTAAATGTTTATATGATTAACTCATATATTAATTCTTTTTATAATAATAATAATAGTTTAATGTGGTAATTTGAAGGTTACAATGCGGGTGATATTCTCTGCATAATCAATGTAAACTTACCTATTTAGACCCCATGGAACTATGATGGTGCCAAGTCCGTAGGGGTTTGAGGCCACGGGGTTGTGGGGCAATTCATCTTGGAGATAATCGCGATTCGGGAGAAGAGGTAGATTAGCAACCATTCTCCTAGAAGAATTGAATTTGCTCCCTCCTTCGATTCTATGGAACAACTTGGAACAACTTGATCAAGATATGCATGACGACATAAATGAGGTCATTGGATTCATTAATGACCTTCAACAAAATCAATGGCATATGATGGATAGGATAAGCTTTATTAATTTGCTAAATGAAAATAATCTTCCTACTTACTGGGCCTATCAATAACATACATTTGCGACATGTGCTTGAGGATGTGATTGGTCCTTCCTGTTTGACCATTAGTCTGGGGACGATAAGTTAAGATAAAATGCAATTTCATACCCATGACTTTAAATAAGAATTTCCAAATCTTGGAAGTAAATTTTACATTATAGTTTGAACTTACAGTCTTAGGCATACGAGGTAATCGAAAGATCTACCTCATGAATATATTTTTTATGTTAATGGATTTAAAAGTACACTTTACAAGTATGATAGGTGTTAAATTACTAAGTTTATCCACTACAACCATTACAGGGTCATGTTGTTTTCTGGTTTTTTGAAAACCATTGATAAAATCCATGGATATTATCTCCCATTTCCAGTCTAGGATGGGTATACGTTGTAATAATCCAGCTATAGTTTGATGTGAAGCTTTAATGTGCTAACATTCTAGGAATTTTTCTACATAATCTATTATTTCTAACTACACAGTAGGCCAATAGACATCCTTTCTTAACATTGTTATTAGTTTTTTGTACCGAAGATTTCGAAATGTTGGCTTTTTATGTAATTCATCGAGGATAAAAAGGCTTACTTTTTTATCATTGGGTATATAAATTTTGTCTCTACAGATCAACAAACCCTCTTAATTAATTGAGAAAAATTTTCCTTCCTCATCTCAAGAATCTAATTTTAAATTTTTTTCCTTGATGTTAACATATTCCTCATCAAAATTTGCAATTATCCTCACTTTTTCAATGAAATATATTTTCCAACTACTTGCAGATGTAACAAAAATATAATTTAGTTTCCGTCTAAGAGCATTTGCTATTTTATTTTATTTTCTGTTAATGTGTTTTATTTGAAAATCATACTCACTAAGGAATTCCAACTATCATGCGTGCTTGGTATTTAAGGTTGGTTGGTGAAATAGATAATATGAGTTTTCAGGTGAAATCTCCTTCCAATAAGGTAGTGCCTCCATATTTTCAAGGCATGATTACTAGCTACTAACACAAGATCATGTGTTCTATTATTTTTGTCATGGTGTTTAATTTTTCAAGATTTATAGCTTACCACATGGTATTCTTGCATTAGTTTTCTAGTTTTATAGCTTACCACATTATCACACTCACTCTATTATGTTTTAACAATCTTAGGGTATGAGTTACCACCGAAAATGCACCAAAGTTAATGATTTTACAATGAGTAGATGATGAGTTCAAATGACTTCATATGGCTTTTAAAGAACTTAGCCCCCTATTAATTATAACTTAACCAAAGCTCAGTGTCCGGTTCAACAAAAAATGCACCCTACACAACTCAAATTCAACTTAATATGTTAACTTACAAAAGATTATGATTTGAAAGTTACAATACAAATCAAATTTGATTTGATTTGACTCTTACAAAAAATGGTTGCAAGTGCATTGTTCAAAAATCGATGTTGAATTGAAGCAAATGTTGTTGATTGTCGATATAGACTTGTCTTGAAATACTCATGTTGACTTGAATTTGTTTCTTCCATCTTCTTCATCTTCTTCATTGTGTGTACTTGAACATATCTATTTTGCTTATTCATCCTTACTTGTAACTACATGATTACAAATGCTTAAAAAAAATTACAACTATATATTTTTTATAAATTGTTTTAGCTGTTTAAAATATTTTTATCCTTCTATGAACATAATGTAAAACATTCATAACATAAATCAGTGTATTCATAAATTCATAACATAAATGCTTTTATTCATACGCGATTAATCCAACCTAATGCGCCAAAACTAGTTGGACTCGTATTTAAGGCACGATCCACACAATGACTGATCTTAGTCTTCCATTATCCATTCTTCAAATAGGGCCAGTTATGCGAATTGGAAGATACTTTTCTTGACTGAGAGGCAAACTTAAGATTTTCGACTGATCTTAGTCTTCCATACAAACATGTGCATGTATTATGCATGCACATAGGAATTACAGGTTTACTTGAGGGAAATACAAATATTTTTATTAAAGTAATATGTAAATAGCCATATCGTTAGCGAACCAAATTCGGAAGTATAAGAAATCATGCTGTACTCTTTTGATAAAATATCATAAATATTAAAGTTTATAACAAACCTAGAACATCTCTTTAATGCTTTAATATACTTGTTTTATTAATGTTAGGTTTCATTGTGTAGATCAAACGCATTTCAAAATTTAGATTTATATGGAAAAATATGATTTTTTTATATTTAATATTTAATATTTAGATTTATTATTATTTTTTATTTAATATGGGTAAATATAAATAAGTATTAATTTTAATGGGGAATCAAAACCACTTTATTATACCAACTTAAATTGTTAAAATTAAAATAAACATAAAAATTAAGTAAAATTATAATCGGATTTAAAAAAAATATTAATATTGTTATTGTTAAAAGAATTAATATATAAGTTAAGCACAAATATTTTAAAAATATATATCTAGAATTTTAACTATAAAAATTCACCCCACTTTATTATGGAGATTCTTAATCTATAAACTTCAATACCGCATGTCCAAAATATTATAATTCATTTGATATGATATTTAGTGGGGAAAAAGAATAATTACTTTCAATATAAATAGTATCATTTGATTTCTCGACCATAAAAAAAAATCTATGATATTCTATTGTGGTTAAATCTCTACGAGCTACCAATCATAATTGTAATTAAATTAAAATTTGGGAAAATCCAAATTCTCAAATAGACATGCCTATTGACACAATTAATTATTGTTTATTATATAATTCTAATTAAAAAAAATTAAAAAATATTTTAAAAATGATTTTATTATATAGTTATTTGATAATGTATTTCTCCAACGGAGCATGAGGAAGATGTGTAATTGTTAATTGTTCAACCTTAGCTTGACAAATATTCTTTTTAAAACAATATTAAAAAAATATCTCTATAAGAAAACAATCCTAGGTATAATAAAAGACATGAATGAATATACATGTTTTGTTATTTTTTCGTTAAAAGTATTATAACACAAAAATATCTTATTCTCATTATGCTCTTTGACAATTATTGATATCATAACTCACTAAGAAGGAAATGTGGTAAAATCATTTTACTTTTATTAGGAGCCATAAATGTAAATGTGAAGTAACATAGTTTTACATAAACTTTAATAGAAACAATGTAATTAAAAGTAAAAGATCTCTTATATTTCACATTTGTTGAGAAAGATATATAGTTCTTATACATTGTGAAAGTATTTAAATATAAAACTTGAACAAACTATTTAAGTATTCATATTAACTATTTTATCTTTTTATTTTTATTTTTCCTTATAAATGTATATAAAAAGAGACATTTTTTTTTTTAATGTTGACTATAATACAATATTTCAATTTTCTTGTGTCTTTAGGTAAGATCTTCTTTATATGACAATATCTTGTTTGTATCTTTGGACAAAAATAATTACTTCAATCTCAAAATTTTGCCACTTACTAAATAGTCAATATTACATAACCTATCACTTATAATATAATATAACATATATTGTGAGGTGATAACATGTCCTTTCTCCTCTCCTATATAATGTCATGTTGTAAGTATGAGGTGGAAACATGTCCCGTGTTTTAAATAATGTCATGTACTACTAAAAATATAGAACTAATAATGTCATGTACTATTAAGTTGTATGTCTTTTCTCTGCTATATAATGCCATGTTGTCGCTGTGAAGTGGTAACATGTTTTATCTTTCAAATAATGTCATGTAATATTAAAAATATAAAATTAATAACTTTATATATTATTAAGTTGTAAGTGTTTTTTTCTTGTTTTTTAACTCTAAAATAAATTTTCACCTCAAATAAATTGATTTCTCTCCCTAGATCTTTAATTAAAACGGATCAATACATCTACGATAGAACAAGATCTAATCTTTTATATAAATATATAATAGAACAAGATCTATATTTATATAAATATATGATAGAACAAAATTTAATTTTATTATAAACAATATCATATTTATATTATATAAAAATATCTTCTCATATCATTTGACAAAATAATTACTTCAATCTCACAAATCCCAAATCCAGCCACTTAATAAATAGTAAATATTACATAACCTCATACTTGTAACATAATATACAATACATTGTGAACTGATAACATATCCTTTCTCCACTTAATAAATGGTAAAGGTTACATATCCTTTCACTTACAATATAATATACAATACATTGGGAGGTAATACATTGTGAAAGTGATAACATATCTTTTCTCCACTTAATAAATGGTAAAGGTTACATAACCTTTCACTTATAATATAATATACAATATATTGGGAGGTGAGAACATGCCATTTCTCGTCTGCTATATAATGTCAGACAATATCCCCTTTGCATGACCATATCTTCTTTGTATTTTTGGCCAAAATAATTACTTCAAGCGGCCACTTAATAAATGGTAAATGTTATATAACCTCTCACAGTCTGTTTTCGTCTGATCCCTCTAGTTATATGTCGGCTCTACTTAACAGTATTTAAATTACATTGTATGTCATAACCTTGTTGTCATATCTCGGTGTTTCTAATCGATATATATATATATATATATATATAAAACATATCTTCTTCTAGGTGGGGAAGCGTACACAAGAAAAACAGGGCAGTATCCAGGCTTTTGTGTTTAACCCCTTCCGTGAGTTAGTCATGGTGAGTATCCAGCTCTTGCCTCTCCAGGTTGGTGACCAGAGAAAAAGTATTAAAATAATTAAGTGGCATGTGGCTTCATATACATTGGAAATTAAATAACCTAGTGACTCTCGCTTTCAGCCATATGATAATAAAATGATATTGATAATCAATCGGATTGGATGATTCTTTTTAATATGCGTTAAAATGAGTCAATAAATTTATTAGAAGTTTAGTGGAAGAGATGTGTAAGTTTATGTGTTTATGTGTGTACAGTAAAAATAATATAAATTATAATTATAAAAATTAATATAAATTTTTATATTTTTCAAAAATATTTTAATAAAAAATTTAAATAAATTATTTAAAAATTTATATTAATTAAATTTATATATATTAAATTTTTTAGATGTCTTTTAATAATAAATAATGACTCTAAGAATAGCTAAACAAATTTATTTAGAATGGATGAGATCAAACTTCAAGTTTATTGTTCACGTTATACTGTAGGGAGGATAAAAGGTAAGCTAAATGTGAATTGTACTAAAAAAAAAATCTATTTTTCCACAACATTTTTTTATCAATATTGAAATTGGACTTTGATATAGAATTACTATGGTTTTGATCTTCAAGTGTGAGAGTAGTATTTGAGTTAACAAAATAGAATAAAAATAAAGTATATGGTAAGTAATAAAAAAAATTTAATGGTAAAAGGGTTATTTTTAATTTTGATATAAATTTTAAAATAGAGTATAGTTGGGTTTAGTTAATTGTTGATGGGATGAGATCTTGGGGTAAGCCTAAAATCCCAATTCCATTAAAAACTTGAACGTGAGCCTGTGGGTTATGGCCCACAAGCCTAAACGGAAGCGTTTTAAAACATAGATATTGTTTATGCGGACCTTTATTAACATTGAGTCATCCTTATAATCTATTAAGACAACGTTCCGTACAAATGGCTGCACCTCCGATCTGTTGATCTGATCATTCAACAGTCCTCGGCGCCCTGCTTCCGCAACAATAGACGACTTTTCAGCTAAATCATGTTTTTGTTTCTTCTTTTTACCATGATCTTCTCGTGACTTATGATTAGTTCCCATTCCTCTAATGATATCCCACATATTATGCCTTTGCTCTCTTGTAAGATCGGGTAATGAATGTTCAATAAAACGAGTTGTTGCTTGTGCATTTAAGGTTATCATAGGACGTGTTGTATTCCTGTCGATGTAATATTCTACCTTGTTGGTATCGAGATCGAATCTCTCCAGCTCGGTCTTCACATCATGCTCATTTGGAGAATCCCCGCTGCACCTTAACTGCAAAGTGAATAGTGTTGCTACTGCCTTCGCCAAAGTGAGAAACGTGTAAGCACGATCTAGAGGGGATAATTCAGCCAAGACATTGGGATCACAGGCCACCAACACTTCTCTGAGATAGGACTCGACTTCCTCACAATTCGTGTTAATAGCTTCAAGGGATTCAATGATATCTGTAGGGACTACGCTGCTGTCATCGTCCGTCATTCTCAAAAACTTTCAAACAGTTGTATCGACATAGAGCCCTCTCTACAAATTTCAACTACATATAATAGCCTTTTTGACCTAATTTCATTTTATTCATTGAATACATAAATCCAATCTCACGCAAACTCAATATTGGACATACAATAAAATCAAAGGCTGTGTTGACACACAAAGCACTTACAATACGGGAACACAGCGCACACGATTAACACAGAACATGAACACACTTTTATATATATTCACGGAACAGTTACAAAATTAGGGCATTTCAGCCTTAAACAAGCTCACACTTAGCTACATCTTGCCACTCATAAATTACCTCCCATAACAGATATATCTCTACACCCCTATCGTATTACATTTATATAAGAATTTTAGGAAGGATCAATCCTATCCTCTCCTGATTTTCTCCACAAAATATTTATAATGTATGCACGCTTTAAATCTGCTTTAAATCTGCTTTATCCACTTTAAATCTATTTTTCTGCTTTAAATCGGCTTTAACTCTCTTTTTCTTCCATGGCTTGCATTCGCTTGCTTTGGTGTTGGTTGCTCCCGCATCAGACTCCCAAGGCACAAAAATTTATGACCTGCTAGTCATATGCTTCTCCTGGTCTTTGTAATATCTTTAACTTGTGAGCTGCAATCTACCTCTGCAACAACAAGTCCTCCTTGCTGTCTCTTACCTCACCAAGCCCTCCTCTGGACTTGGTCTTTTGGTAAACACGTCTAGGCTATTGCAATCTTCTCACCTTCTTCTGCTGCTACCTACAAAAAATATAAAGACCATACCTATTCATACTTCATTAAGAACTGTACCTCCTTCTGTAGAATCTTTTACTACTCTAATACCAAACTGATGGGATGAGATCTGGGGTAAGCTTAAAATCCCAATTCCATTAAAAACTCAAACCTAAGCCTGTGGGTTATGGCCCACAAGCCTAAACGAAAGCATTTTAAAACATAGATATTGTTTATGCGGACCTTTATTAACATTGAGTTGTCCTTATAATTTATTAAAACAACATTCCATACATATGGCTGCACCTCCGATCTGATGATCTGATTGTTCACGGTCCTAGGCGCCCTGCTTCCGCAGCAACGAATGGCTTTTCAGCTAAATCATGTTTTCGTTTCTTCTTTTTACCATGATCTTCTCGTGACTTATGATTAGTTCCCATTCCTCTAATGATATCTCGCATATTACGCCTTTGCTCTCTTGTAAGATTAGGTAATGAATGTTCAAGAAAACGAGTTGCTGCTTGTGCATTTAAGGTTGTCGTAGGACGTGCTGTATTCTTGTCGATGTAATATTCTACCTTGTTGGTATCCAGATCCAATCTCTCTAGCTCGATCTTCACATCATGCTTGTCTGGAGAATCCCAGCTGCACCTTAACTGCAAAGTGAATAGTGTCGCTACTGCCTTCGCCAAAGTGAGAAATGTTTAAGCACGATCTAGAGGGGATAATTCAGCCAAGACATCGGGATCACAGGCCACCAACACTTCTCTGAGATAGGACTCGACTTCCTCACAATTCGTGTTAATATCTTCAAGGGAGTCAATGTTATCTGCAGGGACTACGTTGCTACCATTGTCCATCATTCCCAAAAACTTTCAAACTCTTGTATCAACACAGAGCCCTGTCTGCAAATTTCTACTACATACAATGGCCTTTTCGAGCTAATTTCATTTTATTCATTGAATACATAAATCCAATCTCACACAAACTCAATACTGAACATATAGTAAAATCAAAGCTTGTGTTGACACACAAAACACTTACAGTACGGGAATGCAGCGCACACGATTAACACAGAACATGAACACACTTTTATATATATTCACGAAACAGTTACAAAATTAAGGCATTTCAGCCTTAAACGAGCTCACACTCAGCTACATCTTGCCACTCACAAATTACCTCCCAGAACAGATATATCTCTACACCCCTATCATATTACATTTATATAATAATTTTAGGAACGATCAATCCTATCCTCTCCTGATTTTCTCCACAAAAGCTTCATAATGCATGCACACTTTAAATCTTCTTTATCTGCTTTAAATCTATTTTTCTTCTTTAAATCGGCTTTAACTTTGTTTTGCTTCCATGGCTTGTGTTCACTTGCTTTGGTGCTGGTTGCTCCTGCATCAATTGTGGTTAAAGAAAAAGGTTTAGTGGTGTTGGAAGATTCTTAATTTGTTATTCATCATTTTTTTTGTATTTTTTCATATAAGGATTGCAAGTTGATAAATATTATTTATGGAATGATGAATCTTAAACAGATAAAAATAATGAAACTTGAATTAATCAGAAGGAGTTGCAGCTCACAGGTGTGTACATCACCTGGAGACTGCACTCATACAAGGAGGAGACTCTCTCTCTCTCTCGTTCATTCAATACATTACAATGAATGAATATTACATATTAAATACATGACTGAAAAATAGGTAGTTGAAACCGACCTCCTATATTCTAGGAACATCTCCTAAAGTAAGAGGTAACGTTACAACCACATAACCATTTATTCATTATTTCTAACTCCCCCCCTTAATGAAGAAAGGGTTATTATTCACACCTAACATCCCTCTAAGTAACTCAAACTTTATTCGCCCTAAAGGCTTAGTAAAGATGTCAGCTAAATTATCACAGGTATTACAATAATCCACACAAATTTCCCTAGACTGTATCTTTTCCTGTACAAAGTGAAATTGAGTATCAATATGTTTAGTATTCTTATGGAAAACTGGATTGTATGCAAGCTTTATTGTGCTTTGATTGTCTATTTTGATGCTGGTTGCTGCTTTTTGTCCTTAGCCTGCATCACTAAGCAATCTCCTCAACCAAACGGCTTCGCATGTAGCTGCACACAACGCCTGGTACTCTGCTTCACATGACAATAACGCTATAGTACTTTGCTTTTTGCTGCACCATGAAATAACCCCGGATCCAATGCTAAATGCATAACCTATGATGGATCTACGATCGTCCAGGTTACCTGCCCAATCATAATCAGAATAACCTGCTAAAGTAACATCAGAACTGTCAGTGTATAAAATACCATAATTACAAGTACCAATAAGGTATCTCAACACACATTTCGCTACATTCCAGTGACTGTCAAGTGGTCTGGGCATAAACTGGCTCGGCACACTAACAGAGTATGCCAAATCAGGCCTAGTTGTCGTAAGATATATCAGACTTCCCACCAGATGTCTATACAAAGTGGCATCCACTTGTTTTGTGCCATCGTCACTACTTAACTTGAGGTTCTGTTGCAATGGTGTTGCTGCTGTTTTACACTGTTCCATTCGGAATCTTTCCAACAGGTTTCTGGCATACTTTCCTTGAGTTAGAAAAGTTTGACCAAAATCTTTCCACATTTCCAGTCCTAGGCAATAATGAAGATCGCCAAGGTCTTTCATTTCAAATTCCTGTGACATTTGCTGCTTGATTTCTTTGATTAAACTATTTGCATTTCCTGTTATTATCATGTCATCTACATACAAAGAAATCAAAATGATTTTCCTCTGTTTATTTATCTTGGTGTACAGATTTGGATCGTTGAGGCTCTTATGGAAACTATGCTGAACAAAAAATGAATCAATTTTATCATACCATGACTGGGTGCTTGTTTCAATCCATAGAGTGCCTTATGCAGTTTACACACTAAATGCTCTTGCCCCTTTTTCACAAATCCAGGAGGTTGTACTAAATATATTTCTTCTTTTAATTCCTCATTCAAAAATGCAGATTTAACATCTAACTCATGTAGCTTCCATTTATGTTTTGTTGCTAAACAGATTAGCATTCTAATTGTATTAAGTTTGGCTACAGGGGCAAAGGTGTCATCGAAATAAATTCCTTCCTGTTGTGAATAACCCTTTGCTACTAGTCTTGCTTTGAATTTTTCTACAGTACCATCTGCATTTACCTTAGGTTTATACAACCATTTACAACCTATAGGGGTTTTTCCTTCTGGCAGCTCAACTAAGTCCCAAGTATCGTTTCTATAAATGGATTCCATTTCTTCATGCATTGCAGCCCTCCATTCTTCTGATCTACTTGCTTCTTCATAATTTAAGGGTTCTACAATGTTCAAAATCTTGGACATTAAAGCATAGTCTCTAAGTTTTGCAGGTAGTCTAGTCTTTCTACCTGATCTTCTAGGTAAAGAACTCCCTCAACTCTTTCTGTTTCAGTACTGTCTAGGCCTGTATCATCACTTATTATGCCATCTGTTGCTGCTTCTTCCTGTTTCTGCTCCTGCTCCTGCACCTGTTATTCTTCATCTTCACTGTTTAGTTCTATCAAAAATGGAATATGGCTTTCATCATCAGAGTCTTTCTTTCCATCTTCTATCTTTTCATGAAATATAACATCTCTGCTTGCAAACACTTTATGAGTCACAGGATTATATAATTTCTATGCTTTGTATTCTGTGCCATATCCTACAAATATGCATTTCAAGGCTTTGGGATCTAGCTTTTTCCTATCTGGTTTCAGTATATGAGCAAAAGCTTTAGATCCAAATATTCTCAGATGATCAATTGCTGATTTGAGTCCAAACAATGCTTCAAAAGGGGTTTTGAAGCCTAAACATTTGGTGGGACTCCTATTCTTTAAATAGACAGCAGTATTAATGGCTTCTGCCCAAAGACCATTAGAAATGCCCTTACCTTGAAGCATGCTTCTGGCACACTCCACAAGGGTCCTGTTCTTATGTTCTGCTACTCCATTCTGTTGTGGAGTGTGTGGCACTGTAAACTGTTGTATAATCCCATGTTGCTTGCAGAAGTTCATGAACTCATTTAACCTGTATTCCCCCCCTTGATCTGAGTGGAGAATTTTTATCTTCTTTGCTGTTTGGTTCTCTATCATCACTTTAAATTCTTTAAAATATCTGAACGCTTGACTCTTGTTGCTTAAAAAATACACCCAAGGGAACCTAGTGCAATCATCTACAAACAGTAGAAAATAATATGCACCTCCTAAAGACCTAGTCTGCATAGGTCCACAGATATCTGTATGCACTAGCTCTAGGATATCTCTTTGTTTTCTGTTGACATGCACAGGGAATTCATCTCTATGCATCTTCCCTAATGCACAACCATCACATTCCAATTTGACATTATGTAAAGCAGGAAGTCCATCGTCCATACCTTTATTTTTAAGCAGGATGAGATCTTGTAGATTGATATGTCCAAATCTCTGGTGCCAGAGATTCTCAGCTGTTGATGTTGCTACAACCATCACCTGTTGTGGTATGCTCCTTGCATCCAGTCTATACAAATTCCCCACGCGTACTCCTGTTGCAACTGTCTCCAATTTGCTATCCTGAATGACACATCCGTTCTTGAAGAATTGTACCTGCATGTCTTGGTCTGTTATCATAGAGACAAAGATCAAATTCTTTTTGATTCCTGGAACATATAAAACATTTTTGAGATGTTTGATATCACCACTTGGTAGTTTCACAGGAATATCTCCACAACCTTTGATCTCATACCCACTGTCATCACCCAAATAAATTTTGGATCCACATGTAGATTCTTCAAGAAACTCAAGATATTCTTTCTTACCAGTCATGTGCGAGGATGTGCCTGAATCGACATACCATGTATTATCATCATCTCCTCTTGATGCAAAAAGTGCACAGTCGACTGTAAATAGCCTAAGATCATAGCTGTGATCTTCATCTTCTTCAGCAAAACAACCTTGATGTTTCTTCTGTTTGCTTCTCCTTTCATCAGCTTGCTTCTTGTAACACTCTCTGATCTGGTGACCAGTGTTTCCACAATAAAAACATCTCTTAACATAAGTATCAGTCATACCTCTAGATGATTTCCCTTGAAAGGAGTTGGCTCCTTTCTGCTGCTGATGCGGTTGTTGTTGTTGTTGTTGGTACTGGCGCTGCTTTCCTCTGTGCTGTCTTCTCTTCACCATCAGAGCAAGATCATTGCCCTGAGTCTTTAGATTCTTCCGTCGCTCCTCCTCCTGGAGCAGAATCGCTGTCAGTTCATCAAACAAGGGGGCTTTCTCCCTCGCTGACAACGCTGAGATGAATGTCTGATATTCATCTGTCATTCTATTCAGTGTAAGTGTAACGAGATTTGAATCTGATACCTTCTCTCCAATGGCTCCCAGTTGGTCTTTCAGATCCTTAACTTTGGCCATGAATATGCCAACTGATTCATTCTCGCCCATATTTAATGCAAACAATTTCCCTTTGAGTGCTAGAACACGATTTGAGTTCTGTGTCTCGTACAGACCCTTGATCGTATTCCAAATGTCTGCGGCCAACTTGCAGTCTCAAATATGAGGGATAATGTTGTCTTTGATAGACATCTTCAGTATTACTTTTGCCTTTGTTTCTCTCTTATCCCAGTCCTATTCTTGGGTTGCATTTTTGGCTCTCTGTTCATTTCCCAAAACGATCGACCACAGATTCGCACTCTCCAGCAAAGTTTGCATTTTGAACTTCCAGTTGGAGAAATTCGTTCCATCGAGCTTTCCAGACTCATGGAGGTATGATTCCAAACTGTTGTTCATTTTCGCCGAACTGAACACTTAAAACTGCCACCATCGGGCAAGTTCGATCTGTTGCCACTGAACAGATCACATGCTTCACTTGGCCACCACCGGGCAGATATGATCTGCTACCACCGAGCTGATCAAGGATCTCACTTCGCCACCACTGGGCAGATTCAATCTGCTACCACCAAGCTGATCAAGGATCTCACTTCGCCACCACTAGGCAGATCCGATCTGCTTCCACCGAGCTGATCAAGGATCTCACTTCGCCAACACCGGGCAGATCCGATCTGCTGCCACCGAGCTGATCAAGGATCTCGATTCGCCACCTCTGGGAAAATCAAATCTGCTGCCACTGAGTAGAATCTCCACGTGCCTCCACCGGGCCTCTGCTGATCTGCAAAAAAGAAAATTAAGATCTTCAGAGAGAAAGGGTTGGCGCTCCAATCGACGCCGAATCCACGCTAATCCCAGAAAATTAAAATTCGCGATGTGCAGGAAAATTGGCGCACTTATCGACCACAGATTCGCGCCAATTTGGTCTCTCTTTTTGCTGGGATGACTTCCAGCTCAAATGTTGCGCCAATAGCGCAACTTTTCTTGAACAATCCGCGCCAATCACTGCACCTTCCAAAAAAAAAAAATCCAAGTTTTCGCTCCAACCCTTCCTTCGGCTCAGAGATGATCAGTCATCTAACGCCTTCTCGCTTCAGGTGTTACTGCAGGTCCACCTGATCACACAATTATCTTTACATGTACAAATGTGCAACTAATGATACATCCCAGAAAAAACAAAAGCTAAGGCTACCTCTACCCTAAGCTCTCATACCAAGATAATAATAATGAAACTTGAATTAATCAGAAGGAGTTGCAGCTCACAGGTGTGTACATCACCTGGAGACTGCACTCATACAAGGAGGAGACTCTCTCTCTCTCTTTCACTCAATACATTACAATGAATGAATATTACATATTAAATACATGACTGAAAAATAGGTAGTTGAAACCAACCTCCTATATTCTAGGAACATCTCCTAAAGTAAGAGGTAACGTTACAACCACATAACCATTTCTTCATTATTTCTAACTTAAATTAGCCTTATCTATTATTAGCTTATATTATATATTGAAAATGATTAATCTTGCAAATGAAGTTGTAAACTTGGAAGCAAGAATCTTAATGAGAAATGGGTTTGCTATGTAGTCTACATAGTTTTTGTATCTAAAGATCTTTTCAGAATATACACCTCTGAAAAAACATGTTTCGTTTAAAATAGTAAGCCAAATAATTAATTTTGAAAATAAAAACCTATTTAAAAGTAAAAGTACAATTAGCTTCAAAAGAAAATTCTTTACATCTCATTTTAGTTAATATGATTTTCCTTATATAAAAATTCCATCTAAGATTATACCTTTTTCTCTTTACAAACTTTTATACAATTACCAATATAATTACCAATAAGTTATTTTAGAGAAATGACCTTTCTCATCTAAAAATGAAGAATCATTTTATATTTATTATAATGTAATTTTAAATCAAGTTAGAATAAATTTTATTATTTAAAAACGATTTTTTTTTTAAAATTAAAATTTTTAATTTTTAAATATTCATAACAATATTTTCTTAAAATATATTAAAAATATAAAATAAATTAATTTACTAATAATAATTATTATTATATATATATATATAACTTTTCCATATTTTTAAATTCAATAACTTTTTCTTAATCTTAATTCCTTTAGACGAATTCATTTTCGTTAGACAATGTAATAATGATTATTAGAATGTGAGTTTTTTTTTTTAAACTTTAAAATGAAAACATTTTAATATGTCTCAAATTTAAAAGCATTCAAAAAAAATTCAAAGTTCTTTGCACTCCTTTTATCTACCCTTCATAATAATTATTAATTAGATAGTGTTTACTCATTATTTACTTATTAATAATATTATAAGTATATATTTTAATTAATTATTTTAAATTTATTTAATTCTAAAGTACAAAGTGCCGAGAGAAATTAAATTTATACAGTGTAAATTGTTTTTTAAATGTGTTTTATTGTATTTTTCTTAAAATGTTGTGATATTTTAATTTTTAATTTATGTTGGTTTTTTAGTTCTTTCAGTATTTTAATTTTTAGGTTTTTATCTACTTAAATTCAAATTTCATGATTCAAAGAAATGTATTTTTTTTCACAAGTGATTAATTTAATTTTTGTTTTTATTAATTAGTTGTTTATATTAAAAATATTATTAGGCAAATGATATTTATGGATCTTTTGTTAGCTTTATAGTGTGCACACGTGTATATATAGAGAGAATGAGAGAGATTTAATTTTTCTAGAATCACTTCAACTATCACCATGCTTTGTCCCAAGGCCTTATTCCTTTTCAAAGATGGAGAAACAAACTAGGTTATTATGTGTGCATATAAGCTAATTTTGTATTTATTATTATTATTAATTGAGTCATCTTTATTTTCATTTTTCTTTTCTAAGGAAAATTATATAACACTAATGTGACAATGCCTCCCCTACACTAGGTTATAAAGCTACTCTAAACTTAATAACATAAAATGAGAATGCAAGAAAACTTAGCTAGAATATTAAGCACTACAATGTCCACACATTGAACACTATACATATCATAAAAATTCCAACATGGAAAACTTACAAGAAGGTTATGGATATGTTTATTTTCTAATGGAATATGAAATGTAACTACAAAGAAAGATAGACTCACTTTGTAGCTGTCATGCACAATTTTCCCTATGTGGTTTCTATAGGTTCTCTACTTCCTCTATGTTGCTTAAAGATCCCACTCCTTTACTATACTCAACCATGTAATAGACAATAAGTACAAGAATAAAACCGTCCCTTATTTTGCTAGCAACCCAATACTTAACATGTCTTGATAGCCATAGTTGCTTGGTGTTAGTGTTTGTATTTTGTTAATGCTCCAATATTATATCAGGAATAGGAATATTTTATCTAAAATACTCCTAAAAGCTCATAGATTACTAGCTCCATACGTGACAATAATGATATGTCACACCACACCCACTTAATACCATCATGCTCAAAACTATCCGTCAACTTATGGGAGGCATAGTTTCATCATATGAATTTTGATTAAGGTAATATTTGTGCAATTGAAAATACCTTTATGTATAAAATAGTCTTGGGGAGATAAGAGGTTTGATTTAAAATTTTCACCCCAAAAATGATGGTCTAATTGCCAAAATGCAGAAGAAAAGTTCTAGTACCTTAAATGACTATAATAGAAATTGCTTGTAAAATACACTCTATAGTTAGTAACTCCAAATATTCCACACATAAGGTAATAAAATTTTTAATAATTTGTACAATATTTCATTTCAAACTAAAAACCTTCCTAAACATAAATGCTTATCCTATTTCTAGGGCTAAGTCTATGTAGCTCTAAAAAATTTCCATTATAAATATTACATCATTCCACATAGTAATGACCCATTTTGAATTAAAAACCAATTAAAACATAAATCTTTCGTCTATTTATATAACAAGTCTATTTAACCCTTATCACTTGCAATCATACATATTAAACCAATGCATATAATTGTGACTCATTTTGGTGTTTATTCATGATGTGGGAGTTGAGGGAGTAGGGGGCGAGTGAGGAACCCTAGTCGTTTGGCCCCATAGTTTGTGCCTCACTGCACTTCCTTTATTAGGGTTTTCTATGCTATGCACGTTGAGATGTCGAAACTCTTTGGTTCGAGCTCTCTTTTGGCATGGACGTTTCATCCATGTCGTAGTTTCGCTAGGGTCTGTGTTAGGCCCCTATACTACTAGTGTAACCCACTATTGTTATTAGTACAACCCACTTATTATATTGATGTACCCATATAGTGCCCATATTGTTACTATTGTGCCCCATAGAAGCCCACTATTGTTATTATTGTGCCCTTACATTATTATTGTTATGTAGGCTTTGAAAATGTTATGACCCCTTAGACTCCTATATATAGAGAGGAGGTCTTTTCATTTGTATCGTCTAGGAATTGTTCATTTATGTAATGTAAAGGAGGTTGCCCCCTCGAAGAGGCTGAATTCTAAGGCGTTGATCTATCTTTTCTATCTTTTCTTGAGCTGGTTTCATAACATTTGGTATCAGAGCTTATTATCTTTCCTGGTTTCCTTGCAATACCCCTTAATTCAACTTCCTTTCCTTCCGTAGAAAATTTCATGAAAGGTTCTTGAAAATTAAAAGCTATTGTACCCAGGGATTATATGCATTGGACTCCTAGTACAACATCAACACCTCCCATTGGAATGGAAAGCATTGGGCTAGTCAGTGCATATTCTCCCATGGATAGCTTGATATTATGGCACTTTCCAGAGCAATTTATTGTTCCTCCATTTGCAATCATCACTTGACACTCTGGTGCTAGATATAGGAAGCATTTCAATTCTTTTGCTACCTTGCAATGAATAAAATTGTGGGTACTTCCTGAATCAATCAACACTATTACCTTTTTCTTCTTGATTTGTCCTTCTATCTTGATGGTTTGAGGAGTGGTAATTCCGCCAATGCATTACAAGATATGGTCGGATTCATTTGTTCTTCATCTAGGCTTTGTTCCTGGAGTATATCCTCTTCTTTTGACCCTTCTTGCTCCTTTTCTTCTTCCTCTTCACATACTATGTAGAATAATTTCTTCTCAGCACTTATGACCTTTAGTGTATTTAGCTATTCACATCGTGTAACAAAGCCCTTTTGCTTCTTTTTTTTCTTTCCATTGTTTGTGGTGTAAACTTTATAGGTTGTGGAAGACTAGGGGCAACAACACTTCCGTCTTTATAGTTGTGAGTGGTATGCTTCCTGGTTGCCATAATTTTGCTTTCCATTTTTTCTTGCTAACCTGAATGCCTTCTCTAATGAATCAGGTTCCCAAAGGTGAACATCATGTTGGATATTATCCTTTAAAGACCCTATGAACACATCAATCCTATGCTCCTCTGGAATATCTTTTACCCTTATGTCAATTTTTGGAACTCTTCAATGTGCTCCATTATTGAACCCTTTTGTTTGAGACTTATCAATTGGCTAAAAAAAGTGTTGCTTTTTGTATCCTCATAATGTGCTATCAATTCTTCCGTAAAAATTTCCCAAGTGATAATTGTTTACGAGAGCAAAGCCATTGATACCATACAAACTGATTTGGTTCCAAATATAAAGTTGTAATACGTACCTTTTGTGTGTTTTGCACATTATTGAGATCGAAGAATTTCTCCATCTGTAATATCCATGTGGCAGGATCCTTGCCATAAAACTTCCTAATATCGATTTTTTGAATATGGTGAGTCTTCGATCCAACATTAGTGTCTATGGAATCATGATTAACATTTCTTTTATTCTCATCATGAGTTTCCTTTAGTACCCTTTCACCCTTAGTGCCCATTTCCTGTAGCAACTTATTCATATTTATCTTCAATTCGTCCATGTCTGTCTTCAAATCTATCTTCAAATCATCCATCTTAGCTTCCACGTCAATCATCTTAGCTTCTACGCCTTTCTTTAAACAGTCCATCTTAGCTTCTACACCTTTCTTTAAACCATCCATCTTAGCTTCTACATCTTTCTTTAAACCACCCATCTTAGATTCTGTTCCTTTTTGTGTAAGGGACAGTTGTTGCACTTGGTCTTGTAATTTTGATATATCATGTTGCATTTCTTCCTCTTCTTCATGAGTCATG
>APFE031223606.1:142995-172318 GCA_000404065.3 Pinus taeda
AAAATTATTTTTTATTATATAATTATCTTGAGAAGTATGAGAGAGATGTGTAATTGTTAATTGTTCAACCTTGGCTTCACACTTATTTTAAAACAAAATTAAAAAAATTACCTATATGAAAAACAATGCTAGCTATAATAAAAAAACATAAATGAATATACATGTTTTGTTATTTTTACTTAAAAGTATTATAAAACAATAATATCTCATTCTCATTGTGTTCTTTGACAATTATTGATATTATAACTCAGTATGAAGAAGTGGTAAAAATAGTTTATTTTAACTAGGAGCCATAAATGTGAATGTGAAGTAATATAATTTTATATTGACTTTAATAGAAACTGATGGCTTCCCGTCGTTCTCTAAATATCCTGTTGATATGACTTGGCATCCTGCAAACCTTTATGTTGACTTTATGACACTGGTACTTGCTTCGGTATATGGGTTAGGGTTATGACCTGTTCTACCGTTTGGCAACCTCCATCCGTCGGTACGCTCCTATATGATTCTGCGTCCTTTTGTCAACTCGTTCATTATCACTGTGCTTTGTTCTTTATTCGAGCTCCGCTCTGCTCTGAGGGTTTCGTTCCACTGTATTTTGACTGTTAACACGGTTTCCTTTGTGGTTGTTCCCGGTCCTCTGACGCCATGGAGGTAGGTTCAATAGCTCGTAATGACCCCCTTTTACTCTGCACGGTTACAATTTCGATTTGTTGTTCATTGGATAGGCGCTCTGGTCTGTTCTATGTTTGTTTAATGACTAAAATCTCTTCTTTACAGGTTGCCCTCCAGGTTAACGTGCTCGGCTTCTGCTACAAGGTAATTTTTTGGTTCCTTTTAAACTACTTGGCACCTTATCTTTTCGACCCTAACGAATGCTGCCACTGTTCTTTAAGCTTTAATGGTTACTCGTCCCTTCGACCCTGTCTTCTCAGTTCCAGGTAACTTCTCGCTCCAATCTCCTTCGGTTTTGTAGTTAGTCGTTTATTTATGCCTGTGTCTTCACACTAATTCGTTCTCCTTTGCCTGTAGGTGACTCGGTGCTGTTGGTAGATGTGGTTCCATACTTTTCGCCATCTCGGCATTTGCTTGTATCCCCAGTCTTCACTATACGGGTAGTGTACTTCCACGTTTACATGTCTTAATGGTTCTGTAGACTTTTGTTGGTCTGGTTGTCATCTGAGCGATGAAATTTTCTGGGTTTCTTCCCTTAGCGGAGTAGTCCTATTCTCCTGTTCGCCGGTCCTTTATTTTGGTGATTCTGTACTGTAATGTAATGATTCAACTGTTGGTCTTTTGTTCTGGGGCTTGGACCTCTGATTATGCTAAACCCTCGCCTGATATGTCATTTACCCAGTCATTTGGTGAGCTGGGTTGTCGTTGTTTTCAAACGCTACTTCTGTACTGGATGCTTTGGTTAATGAAACGCTCAGTCACGTTATGGCTGTGCCAATTCTTAAGTGCTGTTTACTTGTATCATTAGCTGTTCAAATTTCAAGTTTGTGATTCTGGTTTTTGTTCTTAAGTTCTGGTTTTTTTATAATGCGCTAATTCTGAAATGCTCTGAACAGTATATAAGGGTTTATACAGTCGTATGAAATGATACAATATTATGCTAGTCTGCTACGGCACTTTACTTTGCTTGTAATTAATCAGGGGGTTCTTATGAAATACCTGTGATTCTCCAATTCGTATGCACAGACTTTTGTTTCCTGGGTATGGGGATGCCTTAACTGTCAGCGTCTGCTACTCTTATGCATTCGTCCGGGTGTTGGCTTGTGTGTGCAACCTTGTATGTGCTCCGTCGGACAGTGTTATGACTGTCACATCTGCTCCACTTGTAGATTGTATCTGTCTTTTATTTCAAATACAATTTGATTGTACAAGAAATTATATTATGATGCAAGAATTTGACTATTACAGTGATGATTAAAAGGAACGAATAAATAATAAGTATCTATTTGGAAATGACTTTAGCTTCTTGGTTTTTTTCGTCTGAGAGAGGAATCTTTTACAATCATACTCTTGCTGCCTTTAAACTCTAGAAACATAACTGTTCTTTCTCAGTGGAACTGTCCCAACAGATTGGGTAACTGTTTTATCTAACTGTCCATAACTAATAAAATATTTTTAAAGAAACTTAATTAACTAATATTTATGCTTTTGTTCCTAGTTCCTAAACAAAACAGAATCAGTGCATGAGTTTAATTAACCGAATCCTACCAACATTCTAAGAAGAAAATAAACCAAGTAAATGAAATAAAATAACCGACAAGGTTTTTGACACTTGTCCAGTTATACGTAAGTGACTGTGTGTTCTGGTTTTCTGTGAGACTGTCAACCTCATTCTGTCTCCTCAGAGCTGGATGCTCCTGCATCAGGCTCCCGGGGTGGCAAGAAGTCATGGCTCCGTTCCATGAGGTCGTCGATAGAATAACCTGCTTTCTGTATTTGCGTCGCATTAAGCCACGAACTGTCCTCTATTGGACGGTTCTTCCACTTTACTAAGTACCGCAAATATTCCTTCCTGCGTGTGCGCTTAGCTACCTGTGTGTCTAAAATTTCCTCGATCTCAACGGGTGGTGCCATCGGCATCTGTCTCGTCCACGATTCTCCTTCCAATTTGGTGTCCCGCGGTGGCTCTGCTGCTGCGTTATCTGCTGAACCTGCGACATAGGGGAACAGATCTGCCACGTTAAAAATAGGGGAACTACCAATCCCTGGTGGCAACTGTAACTAGGCGTTCGCAGAAAATTTGCGAATGATCTTGCAGGGCCCGATTTTCTTGAATTTCAGCTTGCTGTACTCTCGCTTTGGAAACCGTTCCTCGCGTAAGTACGCAAGGACTTCATCCCCGACATTAAACTGAACTTCCCGACGTTTTGTATCAGCTCGCTGTTTGTACCTCTGACTGTTGTCCTGTAATTTTAGTTTAACTTGTTCGTGCAGTTTGCTCATAGCTTGGGCGAAATCTTCTCCATCAGCGCTCCGTTTCTCCAGTTTCCCCAAATCTCGTAACTCGTGCACTCCTCGCAGATGCATGCCGTACATAATTTGGAATGGACTATATCCTGTGCTACGGTTAGGGGAATCGTTGTATGCGAATTCCGCCTGTGCTAGTACATGATCCCAAGTCCGGGAATTTTCACCTGTTAGACTTCTGAGAAAATTCCCCAGACTTCGGTTCACTACCTCCGTCTGTCCGTCCGTCTGCGGATGATAAGCGGAGCTGAACTACAACTGAGTATTTAATTTTTTCCACAAAGTCCTCCAAAAATGACCAGTGAACTTTACATCTCTATCAGAGATAATGGATCGTGGAAGTCCATGCAACCGCACAATCTCTGTAAAGAAAAGATGTGTTATGTAAGTAGCATCGTTGGTTTTCCTGCATGGTACAAAGTGTGCCATCTTCGAAAATCGGTTTACTACAACCATTACTGAATCAAAGCCTCATTGTGTCTTCGGTAATCCCAGTACAAAATCCATATTGACTAAATCCCATGGGCGACTAGGAATAGGTAATGCAATATAAAGTCCAGTATTCTGACTGTGACCTTTCGCTAATTGACAAATCTTACACCTAGTCACATACCTGTGCACATCTTGCTGCAACTTTGGCCAAAAATAAAAATGTTGTACCTGAGCAATTGTTTTATCAATTCCAAAGTGTCCTGCCAGGCCTCCACTGTGTTTCTCCTGTATGATGTTTTCCTGCATAGAACAGTTGGGAATGCATAACTGCCCCCCTTTAAACAGCAACCCTTCCTGTAGATTATACTCTAGCCACTTGCTGTTATTTCGTAACAGTGGGTTTTCACAAGCCTCATAGGCCTCCATAAACTCGGTGTCGGTCAGGTACATCTCTTTCAAATGTTTAAATCCTAAGATCTGCATTGTGCTCTCCTGTAACAGTAATGTTCTCCTACTAAGTGCATCTCCTACCTTATTTGATTGCCCACTAATGTGTTTTAGTACAAACGTGAAACTTTGCAAGTAGTCAACCCAAGCTGCATGCTTATGGTTTAGTTTATGCTGCTGCATAATGTACTGTAACGCAGAATTATCAGAAAATAAAACAAATTCGTTACCCAATAGATAATGCCACAAATGTTTCAAAGCCTGCACAATGGCGTAAAACTCCTTGTCATAGGTCGAGTACTTCTGTCTGCTCTCATTTAGCTTTTCGCTGAAATAAGCAATTGGTCTGTCCTCCTGGCTAAGAACTGCCCTAATGGCTGTACCACTGGCATCGCAACGAACTTGAAAAGGTTTGTTGAAATCCGACAGTCTCAACACTGGTCTTTCAATAATCTTTTTTTTCAAGATCTGAAAACTGTGTTCTGCTGCTTCAGTCCAGTGAAATGGCTGATTCACTTTCTTGATCGTATCCAACATTGGTGCGCAAATCTCGCTGAAATTTCTGATGAACTTCCTGTCAAAACTGGCAAGTCCATGGAAACTTCGAACTTCAAATAAACTTTTAGGAGAAGGCCAGCTAACTATAGCTATCACTTTTTCTGGGTCCATTTTTAATTCATTTTCTGCAATAACGAAACCCAGATACACCAGTTCTCGCTGAAAAAGGTACATTTCTTCAAATTAATTAACAGCTTGTTCTGCTGTAACTTCCTCAATACACTCTGCAAATGCCTGAAATGCTCCTCCTTAGTCTTACTAAAAATCAGAATATCATCCAGGTAAACTATTACAAACTTACCGTTAAATTCCTCCAACACTTCATTCATCAGACGCATGAACGTGCTGGGAGCGTTACTCAAACCAAACGGCATCACCAGCCACTCATATAAACCTTCGTTTGTCTTGAAAGCGGTTTTCCATTCATCTCCTTCACGAATCCAGATCTGGTGATATCCACTCTTCAAGTCAATCTTCGAAAAGTACGCCGCTCCACTCAAACAATCCATCATATCGTCCATCCTTCGTAAGGGAAACCTGTACCTAACAGTAATTTTGTTAATAGCCCTGGAATTCGTACACATTCTCCAGTCTCCTCCTTTCTTTGGAGCCAAAACAGTAGGTACTGCACATGGGCTCATGCTCTCCCAAATTAGACCTTTGTCTAATAACTCCTGGACCTTCTTCCTAATTTCTTCATGGTCCTTGGGACTCATGCGGTAAGCTGCTTTATTTGGCAGGCTTGCCCCTGGTATAAAATCAATGCAGTGACTAATACCTCTCCTGGGCGGCAACTCATCTGGAAGATCATCCACTACAATGTCTCCAAAATCCTACAGCAACCTCTGAACTTCTTCTGGCAAATCTGAAACCTGTGTATGAAGTACTACTGCCCTTGGTCTCCTTATGACAGCAAAATTTATCTCGCTGTCCTCAATCTGCTTTATGAATTCTTTCGCACCTAACAGTAGTGCTTTCACTCCACTAGCTTATGCTGTATTTTCCTCCTTGATGGGTACAAGCGTATGCTTGATCCCATCTTTCACGAACTTATAGCAGTTGGTTTTTCCATCATGAACTGCACTTCTGTCAAACTGCCAAGGTCGTCCTAATAGCAAATGACAGACATCCATTGGCATGACATCGCAAAGAATCTTGTCCTTATACTTACCGATCTGAAACTCCACCTCACACTGTTCATCAACTAACAGTTGATGCCCCTTCTGCAACCACGATATTTTATAGGGAGTGGGATGTTTTAACTTCTTTAATCCCAGCTTCTCTACCATCTCCTCAGCTACCAAATTATCGGTACTCCCACTGTCAATGATCAACTTACAACACTTACCTCGTGACTTGCAAACAGTGCGAAACAAAGCCTTTCGCTGATCTAGTTCTGCAACTTCCCTTGCTGGCTTTAACAGCACCTTATTCAACACCAAGGCCTCGCCCGTCTCTGGTGTATTTTCTGCTTCTTGAGGTGTCTCCTCAACATCCTCAGGCTGAGCAACATAGGTTCCTCTCCCACCTGCTGGCTCACCTTCAGGACAGTCATATGACTTGTGTCCCAATTTATGACAATGGTAACATTGGACAGTTCCCCTGCCTCGACCAAATCCTCGTCCTCTCTGAGCTGGTCGTCCTTCCCTGTTGCTATTGTCCTTATCTATTGTACCAGCAGATTTGGAACTGCTGCCCTCCTCATTTGGGCCTGCACCTCTACCTCTACCATAAACCTTGCCTTTTCCCCTGCCAGAACCATCTCCTCTCCCGGTGTTCTGTTTCCTGTTTATCTTCTACTCTACCTTCAGTGCAAACTGATAGGCTTCATCCAATGTTTGTGGTGAAAGAATACCAATTTCGTCCAAAATCTCCCCTCGCAAGCCATTTACAAATCTGGTTGTTTTTTCTGAGGTATCTTCCACATACCCTGCTCGCAAATTCAATTTATAAAATTCCTCTGTAAACTCCCTAACAGTCATTCCTCTTTGTTTCAGGTTCTGTACCTGCCTGTACAACATGATGTGATAATCTTTTGGTACGAACTTCTCTTTCAACTTTGCTTCCATTCTGGCCCGCTTCTTGATTGGTTGTTTTTTTAATCTTCTCCTTTCCGCCTGAACGCTGTCCCACCATAAGGACACATGTCCTTTCAGCTTGGTGGCGGAAAACTTTACTTGTTTGTCTTCACTGGTTACCTCAAACTCAAAAAATTTATTAACTTCACTCAGCCAATCTAACAACACATCTGCCGATAAACTTCCGTCATAAGTAGGCAACTCATGCCTTGGCTTATGACTGGACAGCAAAACTGACTTCAACAACCTAAGTTCCAGTGTTACTCCTTCATGCTCATCCTCCTCTGGTTCAGCTACTTCTTCATCAATGTTGTCTGCTGGGTTTCTTCTTCCCCCAGCCTCTATCACTGCCAATCTTTCACACAAAACTCGAATCTCCTCTCGCAGTCCAACATCTACCGCCCTGTGGACTACTCGTCCTCTTCCTCTTCTCTTCTCTTCTCCTTCACCTTCACCTTCTACCTGTTCCATTAGTTCTTTCTCAAGAAACTAGCTCTGATGCCACTTATGATGGCTTCCCGCCGTTCTCGAAATATCCTCCCGCCGTTCTCGAAATATCCTGCTGATATGACTTGGCGTCCTGCAAACCTTTATGTTGACTTTATGACACTGGTACTTGTTTCGGTATATGGGTTAGGGTTATGACCTGTTCTACCGTTTGGCAACCTCCATCCGCCGGTACGCTCCTATATGATTCTGCGTCCTTTTGTCAACCCGTTCATTATCACTGGGCTCTGTTCTTTATTCGAGCTCCGCTTTGCTCTGAGGGTTTCGTTCCACTGTATTTTGACTGTTAACACGGTTTCCTTTGTGGTTGTTCCCGGTCCTCTAATGCCATGGAGGTAGGTTCAATAGCTCGTAATGACCCCCTTTTACTCTGCACAGTTACAATTTCGATTTGTTGTTCGTTGGATAGGCGCTCTGGTCTGTTCTATGTTTGTTTAATGACTGAAATCTCTTCTTTACAGGTTGCCCTCCAGGTTAACGTGCTCGGCTTCTGCTACAAGGTAATTCTTTGGTTCCTTTTAAACTGCTTGGCACATTATCTTTTCGACCCTAACGAATGCTGCCACTGTTCTTCAGGCTTTAATGGTTGCTCGTCCCTTCGACCCTGTCTTCTCGGTTCCAGGTAACTTCTCGCTCCAATCTCCTTCAGTTTTGTAGTTAGTCGTTTATTTATTCCTGTGTCTTCACACTAATTCGTTCTCCTTTGCCTGTAGGTGACTCGGTGCTGTTGGTAGATGTGGTTCCACACTTTTCGCCGTCTCGGCATTCGCTTGTATCCCCAGTCTTCACTATACGGGTAGTGACCTTCCACGTTTACATGTCTTAATGGTTCTGTAGACTTCTGTTGGTCTGGTTGTCATCTGAGCGATGAAATTTTCTGGGTTTCTTCCCTTAGCAAAGTAGTTCTATTCTCCTATTCGTCGGTCCTTTATTATGGTGATTCTGTACTGTAATGTAATGATTCGACTGTTGGTCTTTTGTTCTGGGGCTTGGACCTCTGATTATGCTAAACCCTCGCCTGATATGTCATTTACCCAGTCATTTGGTGAGCTGGGTTGTCATTGTTTTGAAACCCTCCTTCTGTACTGGATGCTTTGGTTAATGAAATGCTCAGTCGCGTTATGGCTGTGCCAATTCTTAAGCACTGTTTACTTGTATCATTAGCTGCTCGAATTTCAAGTTTGTGATTTTGGTTTTTGTTCTTAAGTTCTGGTTTTTTTATAATGTGCTGATTTTGAAATGCTATGAACAGTATATAAGGGTTTATACAGTCGTATGAAATGATACAATATTATGCTAGTCTACTACGGCACTTTACTCTGCTTTTAATTAATCAGGTGGTTCTTATGAAATACCTGTGATTCTCCAATTCGTATGCACAGACTTTTGTTTCCTGGGTATGGGGATGCCTTAACTGTCAGCGTCCGCTACTCTTATGCATTCGTCCGGGTGTTGGCTTGTGTGTGCAACCTTGTATGTGCTCCGTCGGACAGTGTTATGACTGTCACATCTGCTCCACTTGTAGATTGTATCTGTCTTTTATTTCAAATACAATTTGATTGTACAAGAAATTATATTATGATGCAAGAATTTGACTATTACAGTGATGAATAAAAGGAATGAATAAATAATAAGTATCTATTTGGAAATGACTGTAGCTTCTTGTTTTTTTCGTCTGAGGGGAATCTTTTACAATCATACTCTTGCTGCCTTTAAACTCTAGAAACATAATTGTTCTTTCTCAGTGGAACTGTCCCAACAGATTGGGTAACTATTTTATCTAACTGTCCATAACTAATAAAATGTTTTTAAAGAAACTTAATTAACTAATATTTATGCTTCTGTTCCTAGTTCCTAAACAAAACAGAATCAGTGCATGAGTTTAATTAACCGAATCCTACCAACATTCTAAGAAGAAAATAAACCAAGTAAATGAAATAAAATAACCGACAAGGTTTTTGACACCTGTCCAGTTATACATAAGTGACTGTGTGTTCTGGTTTTCTCTGACACTGTCAACCTCATTCTGTCTCCTCAGAGCTGGATGCTCCTGCATCAGAAACAATGTAATTAAAACTAAAAAATCTTTTATAGTTCACATTTGTTGAGAAAATATATAGTTTTTATACATTGTAAAATTATTTCAACATAAAACTTAAATAAACTATTTAAATATGTATATTAGTTATTTTATCTTTTTATTATTGTCTCCTTATAAATGTATATAGAAAAAAAGAAAATGAAATATTTTAATGTTGACTATAATAAAATATTTCCATTTTATTGTATTTTTGGACAAAATAATTACTTCAATCTCACAAATCCCTCCACTTAATAACATGTCTCATTTTTTAAATAAAGTTATGTACTATTAAAAATATAGAATTAATAATATCATCTATTATTAAGTTGTAAGTTTTTTTTTCTTCTTGTTTTTGTACTTTAGAATAAATTTTCACCTCAAATAAATTGTTCTCTTCCTTACTAGATCCTTAATTAAAACAAATATGTGCATATACAGTAAAACAAGATTTGCTTTTTATGACCATCTTCTTTGTACCATTGGACAAAATAATTATTTCAATCTCATAAATCCTGCCACTTCATAGTAAATATTAGATAACTGGTCACTTAAAATATAATATAAAATATATTGTGAGATGATCCTATATAATTTCCAACAAGATCTTTTTTGTATGACAATATCTTCTTTGTAAACAAAATAATTACTTTAATCTCTCAAATCCGAAATTAATAATATAATATAGCATACATTCTAATGTGATAACATTTCCTTTCTCCTCTCCTATATAATGTCAGGTTGTAACGTTGTAACTCGGAGGTGGTAACATGTTCCGTATTTTAAATAATGTCATGTACTATTAAAAATATAGAATTATGGGTGCCTCAAAAAAAAGGAACACAACCATGTTCGATTGTATTGTCTTTTGGTTACCCGCATTTTTGTTTTTCTATCTCCTTCATATTGATTTAAAAGACATAGGGTTTGTCAATATTTTTCATCAAGTATTTTAACATAAAAACCCAAAAATGATAAATGACTATGTTTCTCTTTATTCATCACACTTTTTGAATTGAGGTTCTTGAGATCTGAATACCTAAAAATGGCGAGTGACGCTATTTTTCTTATTCCTTTTAAATCAAGGTTCTAAGCACATCAAAAAGGTGGAGAAATTGTATTTCTCCTTTTGGAAACACAAAAGTGACTAGTGAGTCCAGTTCAATCTTCACTCCTATTTTCATTCATTACCCTTTTGAGCTAAGTTACTTAATGTACCTCAATTATAGCAGGGAATTACTTACACCACTAATTTGACTTTACCCATAATGTAAAAGTCAATTCACATACCTTAAACAACTTAGGCGTAGAACAGTAGTTTCGTTAATGTATGTTTTCATCTTATAACTCGGTTCTCCTTAATAGTTTTTTCGTTACTGTCTATTTCTGTTCCATCCTTGTGGTTATATCTCGGCGCTCCTTAACAGTATTTTCCTTACAGTCTGTTTTCTTCTGGTCCTTCTGGTTATATGTCGGCTCTTCTTAGCAGTCTTTTCCTTACATGGTATGTCATAACTTTGTTGTCGGCATCACAAACAATGTGAATGTGTTGCTTTCGTCCGCGGACTTTTATGTTTAACTCCTTGCGTGAGTCAGACATTCTTGGCATACAGGTCTTCGCTGTCCAGGTTGGTGACCACAGAGAAAAGTAGTAAAATAATTAAGTGGCCTCTAACTACATAATACATTGAGCATTGAATACGTTAGTGATTCTGTGAGTGATATATTGAAGTCAATGGGTGCTTAGCACGAGTGGGGGCTAAGGAGGGCGGTTTGCTATTTCATTCATTGGGGTTTAAGTTTGTGGAGATGTGAATATTTATAATAAGGTTGGAGGGATAGGCCTGGAGTTGGAGTTTGGAATTTTGATTTTAGTAAAAATAGTTTTTGTACGTTTAGTATTAGTGGTCTTCAAAGGTCTTTAGAGATTTAAAGACAAGCTCAATTATAAGTTCTTAATACATATAGGTTAAAAAGTTATTAGATATATCTAAAGAAATTACTAATTGCTTATAAAATAATTTCATTTAAAAAATAACTTAATAACTCTTTCTTTCATTCATATAAGAATAAAATAATACTGGCATTCAACGTGACGCGCATGGGTGCTGGTGAACATGGGGTCAATTCATGTACAATGGATAAATGTCAATTGTACTCAAAAATATGTATTTTTCCACAAAATTGTATTGTGAAGTTGGAAATTGGACTTTGATATGGAGTTACTATGGTTTTAGTTTTCAATTGTCATGTTCGTATTTGATTTAAGAAAATGGAATAAAGGTTTAAGTAATATAGAGGAAAAAAAAGTAGAAGGCTTATTTTTAATTTTGATAGAAATTTTGAAATAGAGTATATTTGGTTTTAGGTAATGTGGTTAGAGAAATATGTTTGGTGGTGTTGGGATATTTTTAACTTATTATTTATTATTTTGTTTATAAATATTTACATAAGGATTGCAAGTTATTAAGTATTAGTTATAAAATTATGAATGTGAAATTAGCCTTATCTACCATTAATTTCTTTCATATATTAAAAATGATTAATCTTGTAAATGAAAGTGTAAACATAGAAACAAGGATCCTAATAATAAATAAATTGGCAATGTAACCTAAATTTTTTTGTATCTACATATCTTCTCATAATATACACCTACAATGGATTTTGAGAATAAAAATCTATTCGAGATTACAAGTATAGTTCGCTTCAAATGTAGAATCCTCTACCAATCATTTTAGTTAATATAGTTTTTCTTATATAAAAATTTCCATATAATTATTAGAAAATTATGCCTTTTTTCTCATTAAAAACCTTTATATATAATTATCAATAAATTATCTTACCTGAAATGAATTTTCTCATATAAAAATGATCAATCAATTCATATCCATAAATAATAACGATAATGATTATATTCACAATAAACAGAAAAAATAAATTATATTATTTTAAAAAACTCTAAATTTTATTTAAAATAATTAAAATTTTTACTTTTAAAAAAACTTATTTATAGAATATTACAACAATATTCTTTTTAAAATACATAAGAAAATAAAAAGTTATATAATTAATGTTTTTTTCATAAACTTTCAATATGTTTTAAACATAATACAACACTATTTAAAATTTATTGGATTTGATTGTGTTATCATAATTTTTCTTTAAACAAACTCATATATTTTTTTAAAATACATAAAGAAAGAAAAAATCTATTATAATACAAGCTATTTTTTATAAAACATTTCAATATTTTTTAATTTAATAAACATTATTTAAATTTATTGGTTTAATTTTCTTAATTATAATTTTTTTTAAACAAATTCATTTTTTAGACAATGTAAATTACGATTATTAAGAGGATTTGTTTTCTTTTAAGAGGTTACTAGCTTAAAAAGAGAGGGGTAGACTATGTATGTCTTCGTAGACGGAGATGGGACCCTTGTGGCACAAACAAGGGGGTCTCAAAAACCAATTTGGTGTCTAATTTGGCCATGACCTTAAATTTGGATAATAATAATAATAATAATGTAAGTTTTTTTTATAAAAACTTTAACATAAACCATTTTAATATCTCTCAAATTTAAGAGACACTTTAAATAAAACTTTAAAAGTTCATTGGATTCCTTTTTCTCTAACAGTTTGATAATATTTATATAGTGTTTATTAATTATTAAGTATTAATATTATAAGTTGATGCAAGCTAGGGCCTGCAATCACGAGGATCTTTAAAATATGTGCATATGAGAATGCATCTCAACTGTTATCCCAATAAACTCAAATCAAACAGTCTCAACTCTTTCTATTTCGGAAGCTCATAAGATCAAATTTTATGCACCTCTCAATTTCCATTTAAGGCTATTAACTATGCTTCATTTAAAATGTATTAATACCCTTTCAACCATCTTATAAGAGAACTTAGTTAACTAGCCATAAACTCAGCCAACTCCATTCCACTATAATTATATGTGCGCCCTTTTTTATTTTAAACAAGCTCGACATGATTAAACAAACTCTATACATATGAAATTATTCACTCATTGACTTAATTACCACCATCCATCAATACGCCAGTTCCTTTCAGTCATTCAATGCATATCAATGAAATCACTCAAATATCATTTGACTCGTAGCTTAGGAATGCTTCCAGCGTATAATACAAACTAAAATCTTGTATAAATCTCATAACGCCGCATCAAACTGACCTTCACAATGCACCTCCACAATCGATCCTTTCTTCCCATTAACGCCTTCAATTTTTGGGCTATACAATGCAGTTTTTAATGAATTATGTTTCAGATTCATAACGCAACTCAACTCAATTTATGACTTACCTTTGCAGACATTTAAAGAGACAGATCTGGATGATTACCAAGTTGCACCTTTTACCATTCCAGCGTGCCAATTGTTCTGTGCTCTCATGTTGTACTAGTAGACTTTTTCTTCCACCGTGATTTCAAACCTCCACGCACGTGCAATGAACTAATTCAACTTGAATCGAATTATCAATTCGAGTTGTAACGCCTTACAAACACCCTCACAGTTCAATGGTGTCCTCAATGCTTACAGTGTCAAATCGATACAAAAATCTTCAAACAACAGGAAGTGTTCACCGCAATCTCCACCAAGTTTAAGCCTTTGTACTAAAGGTCACTACATGAGCAGATCACCAAGTGCGTAGCTCGTATGTTATCACACTTTTTTTCAGAACAAGTTGTGGCGAATCTCCCATATGCCCTCAAATGCTTTTTGATTGAGTGGCTTTTCCACACTTTCGTGAGCAATTAACAATCGGTTCTATCACAGTCAAAATTGAAGGAATAAGAAGTACTGAAATTAAAGGAATAATCAGTACTGAAAACCATGACAACAAAACCCCGGGCTGATTTCACATTTTCTGTGTAGGTCGCAGCGTATTTTCCTTTAACAGTGTCAACACCCATAAATTGCAAATCTACTTCATTACTCGTACCAATAAGAATTACGGTCCTCCAGCAACTATTGATTACTAGAAATCCCTATTCTAGTACTGGAATTACACATGAATTCACAGAAAACAATTGCATGCATAATCTATTCAACGCCTCAATACACAGTAAAATAAATATTGAATACATGCATCCATATTAACAAGATATCATCGATTTCTTCAGAATGCTGAGAGAAGGTTTCATTAATAATTCTTCTGGAACCGCTCCTCTCTCACCAGCTTGGAAGCCACTTTATTTTTTTTTTACATTAATAAGGGACAGGTCTTCTCAAACCTTATCTATTACAAAAGCAGCCTTTTCATGAAATGATTAAAACGGAAAGCTTTATTACAACTTGTCTATCTGTGAAAAAGATAGCATCTTTTACTCTCCACTCTTATCGTACTTTTTAACTTAAAACGATAGCATGTTTTATTCTCTACTCTTATCCTATTTTTACTAAAAAAAACATAGAAATTGTAGGCTAAAGGACCCTACTCCCATGCCTGTAGATTTTTTATTTTTTTTGGAATAAGTTGGAAGGCTTTTTCCGTCTGAGTCACATGCTCATGCATCAGACTCCCAAGGTAGAAAATGATCATGATCTCTCGATCATGCTTCTTAAATCTTTGTCCACTTGGATCCCATATTTTGTTTTGTAACTCATCATCAATTTTTGTTGTCGTATGCTGCTTTTCTCCCGGTCTCCATATCTTATGTTGTCTTGCTCCACTAGCTGCACTTTCACAATTTGTCCCTGTTTTCATTTTGTTGTTGCTTCTGCTACTTCTCTTCCTTACTGATGTCTTCCTCTGAGACACTTTCAACATGATTCTTCTGACTAATTCAATTTCCTTGTCCAATAAATCTTCAAGCTACTGATTTCTTGCTTCCTGTTGAGCTAAGACGGCTTGCTCAGTTCTTACTCGTTCAATTTTTACCGTCACTTGCTGACTTCTTGCTTCTATACTTGTTTCCATTCTTACCTTCTCATTTCTTACTGCCACCCAATCATCCATGCCCTCTTGTCTTCTACAATAGAAAACTTCTTCCTTGCCTTCTCCTATCAGCAACTTACTAGACTGGTACATTGTGTACTCCTTTTTACTATCTTCATCTCTACGCATCTGCAAGTCCCAATTCTGAAATTGAGATTCTTTCTGCACTAAATTATGGTCATTTAGCATCCTTTCCAGCAACATAACGTCCTCATCCCATGGATTAGAAATTTCCATAGAATTCTCGTCTTTCTCTTTCATTTGACTGCTCAACTGAGTCAAACGTCCTTCAACACCTGCGATAATACCTGCATTCACAAAACACTTGTTAAAACAAAAATCATAAGGCATCAGTGCCTTACTTCCTTCTGCCAGCATTTCAATATGTTGTTCTAAATTCTCCATCTCAATCAGCACATCAGTATGTTAATTCTCTCTGCCCAAAGAATTCTCTAAAAATTCTCAAGACTATCAACTAGTCTTCCTTTCATACCATTTGTTTCCATGATGTCTTTTTCCTCTTGTTCATTGCATTGAACTATTTCTTCTGCAATCTCCCTATCATACTCTAGACTCTCCAACAAGTATTCCAACAATGCAATTTCTCTGTGTCATTGTTGAAGCATACCATCATCACTTATAGTCCCTGCATTCACACGCAAACTTTTAGTTTGAAAATCACAAAGTTCAACAGTCTCAATTGTTGCTTCACTTATCCATGCTACAGGCTGATGCACTTCTTCTACATCCATAGGAACTTCCTCTTGTGCTGTAACAATTTCACAAGATTTCACATCCTCCTCAGTAAAACCTGTAATCACATTACAATTGTCAGCTACAAAAATACACAATTTTACATTATCCAACTGATCTGGATTTACCCAATAACTCAAGAAATCACCAATGATATTTTCATCTGTTTCACTAATGGAAACCTCCTCTTCCAACTCAGCTTCTCTGAGTTCTTCCCATCTCAACTGTACATCCATCATCTTCTAGAGCTTCCTTAGCTCCTCTGTTAACTGCATGTTTATATGTCGATCTCTTTTCTGCTGTAACCTCTGCCATTTCACTCTCTTCCTCATGAGCAAACCATGTCTCTGGCCTTTCACATGTTCCCATAATAACTCCATCAATAGCTCAAGATGAACTGCTATCTCAACTTTCTCTTTCTCATACTCTTCTTGAGTTAACTTCTATATTATGCCATTTGCCTTGGCATATTTCTCCTCTTTTCTATTGTGGCCTCTTTCTGAACCTCTGCTTTCTCCTTTATGACTTTCAGTAGTCATCTCCTTCACCATGAGTTTCTCACCCATGAGTTGCATCAAGCCTCTACAACAACAAACTCTCTTGCTGCCACTTACCTCACCATTCCTTCCCTCCGGATCTGGTCTTTTGCTAATCACTAGTCCTCTGCTGGAACCTTTCAAGCATTCTCCACTGCTCCTTTAGGCTTCTCTCATCTGCAACTTTATTCAACCTTTGTTGAATCTTTAGGTTCTGCCACATTCACTTAGAACCCCTTGCTGGATTCCTTCATCACTGCACTCTAGTTGTGATCTACTTCTTCCCGCTCAGATTTCTTCACTATGCCTGTAAATCAAATTATCCAAGCATAACCTCTAAACCAGAGATAAATAATACCTGTTAGCTCACCTTTCAAGATCCTGTTGATCTTGTTTCACTTCCTCAATTGCACTGCATCTCTCTGCTGCAATATTCATCAGTTCCAAAATCTAACATTCATTCATCACATGCAATTAACTTAACTTAAAACCTTGAATCTTCAAACAAAGCTATTCCAGCTCTGATACCACCTGATGCAAGGTAGGGCTTGCAATGACCAGGATCTTTAAAATTCGTTCATATGAGAATGCATCTCAACTCTTATCCCATTAAACTCAAATCAAACAGTCTCAACTCTTTCAATTTCGGAAGCTCATAAGACCAAATTTTAAGTACCTCTCAATTTCCATTTAAGGCTATTAACTATGCTTCATTTAAAATTTATTAATACCTTTTAAACCATCTTATAAGAGAACTTAGTTAACTAGCCATAAACTCAGCCAACTCCATTCCACTATAATTATATGTGTGCCCTTTTTTATTTTAAACAAGCTCGACATGATTAAACAAACCCTATACATATGACTTAATTACCACCATCCATTAATACGCTAGTTCCTTTCAGTCATTCAATGCATATCAATGAAATCACTCAAATATCATTTGGCTCATAGCTTAGGAATGCTCTCCAGCGTATAACACAAACTAAAATCTTGTATAAATATCATAACGCCGCATCGAACTGACCTTCACAATGCACCTCCACAATCGATCTTTTATTCCCATTAACTCCTTCAATTTCTGGGCTATACAACGCGGTTTTTAGTGAATTATGTTTCAGATTCATAACGCAACTCAACTCAATTTATGACTTACCTTTGCAGACCTTTAAAGAGACAGACCTGAATAATTACCAAGTCACACCTTTTACCATTCCAGCGTGCCAATTGTTCTGTGCTCTCGTGTTTTACTAGTAGACTTTTTCTTCCACCGTGCTTTCACACCTCCACGCACATGCAATGAACTGATTCAACTTGAATCGAATTATCATTTCGAGTTGTAACGCCTTACAAACACCCTAACAGTTCAATGGCATCCTCAACCCTTACAGTGTCAAATGGATACAAAAATCTTCAAACAACAGGAAGTGTTCACCGCAATCTCCACCAAGTTTAACCCTTTGTCCTAAAGGCCGCTACATGAGCAGATCACCAAGTCCGTAGCTCGTATGTTATCACACTTTTTTTCAGAAGAAGTCATGGCAAATCTCCCATACACCCTCAAATCCTTTGTGATTGAGTGGCTTTTCCACACTTTCCTCAGCAATTAACAATCAGTTCCATCACAGTCAAAATTGAAGGAATAAGGAGTACTGAAATCAAAGGAATAATCAGTACTGAAAACCACGACAATAGAACCCCGGGCTGATTTCACATTTTTTGCGCAGGTCGCATCGTATTTTCCTTTAACAGTGTCAACACCCATAAATTGCAAATCTACTTCATTACTCACAACAATAAGAATTACGATCCTCCAACAACTATCGATTACTAGAAATCCCTATTCTAGTACTGGAATTACACATGAATTCACAGAAAATAATTGCTTGCATAATCTATTCAACACCTCAATACACAGTAAGATAAATATTGAATACATGCATCCATATTAACAAGATATCATCGATTTCTTCAGAACGCTGAGAGAAGGTTTCACTAATAATTCTTCTGGCACCGCTCCTCTCTCACCAGCTTGGCGGCCACTTTATTTTTTATTTTTACATTAATAAGGGATAGGTCTTCTTAGACCTTATCTATTACAAAAGCAGGATTTTCATGGAATGATTAAAATGGAAAGCTTTATTTCAACTTGTATATCTATGAAAAAGATAGCATGTTTTATTCTCCACTCTTATCCTACTTTTTAACAGAAAAACATAGCATGTTTTATTCTCTACTCTTATCCTATTTTTACTAAAAAACATAGAAATTGCAGGCTAAAGGACCCCACTCCCTTGCCTGTAGATTTTTTATTTTATTTTTGGAATAAGTTGGAAGACTTTTTCCCTCTGAGTCACATGCTCCTACATCATAAGTATAGAATTTAAATTCCCATACTGGTGTGTGAAAGAGTTGGTGGTTCACCTCGGGATCTAGGTAAGGATTAATGAGTTTATATTTGGGACGTGTGGGTGGCCCTCTATAATCGCACACACACTGCATGTATTCAAAGAATGGAAGGGTAGTATCCTCACGATAGTTCAAGATTTGAGTGGCAGCAAGGTAAGGTTCCACGTGGTGAGTATGGTTATATGCATGCCAACGAGAGTAAGGTACACCATTTGGTATTCCGGGAATAGGAGTAGTATAACTTACCCATCCAAGGCGCTCATAAAGAGAGCATGAGCGAATGAAAATGGTAATTGTGGCGAGGATCTCATGACAGGCATCTGGTCTACCTAAACTGCCTCTCCCTCTAGCTCCTGCATAGTGGGTCTTACCTCCGATGTGGACACGAGCGGTCTCGACGTTCGTGGGTGGTCCTGCAAACAACAACACTAGCATGGTGAAGGTTGCATCAAGGAGTGGATCAACTGGGCATGGAGGCCATAATAGGAGGATACCAAGACGAAAAGGAAAGAAACCACAAAAATCGGCAACTAAGAGAACATGAGTAGAAGGTAGGAAATTTGATGCAGAAAATTTGCAAAACACTCTGCATGCTTAAAGTGTCAGGACCTTGACACAGATAGAGAAAATGATTGTGACTTTGGAGAATGAATTGAATTCGAAGGGAGAGGGGTCTAGGCCAAGGAATGGACGGACATGATTCCCTTCCCCGGTCATACCAAAGGCTAGCTTACCATTTTCAAGCAGTTAGTGCACCTCTATTGGATCATGAAATGCCTCATGGCAAGAGAAACCACAACCATGCTTAATACAGTTGGAACTTCAAAGCCAGAACCAATGCTTTCTAACATCCATAAGGAAATTCACGTAGTGAAGATACAATTGTACCATTAGAATGCCCGCCTAGACTGTTTGGAGAAATAATTGCAGAGTTTGGCTTAAATCGAGATGTCGGGGTCAAGTGCTAAATACCCCACTCCACTAGAGTAAAATGATGACTAATTGCTGGAAAGCTTTCATATGATCATTTTGGTTTCCTTGTTAAACATGTTGAATATAATTTACACTTAAAGTCTTTTCTTTAACTGGTCTATAGACTATAAGGCCTATAAAGCCTCGCTGGACATATCAAAACTTTTTATGTTTTGGATGGCATATAATGCAGTTCGATGGCTAAGAAACCTAGTTTCCTTTAGGAAAGTTGACGCCACCAAGCATGTTTAATGGATGTAACCTGTGAGTTTTATCAATGAATCAATGGAAAGGTATTTCATAGCTTACAAAAAACAAATATAGAATTTAAATTAATTAATTGAAACTTAAAATGTGGAGAGAAATTAAATTTAAAGTGTAATTTTTTTTTATTTTATTTTATTTTTTTTTATTTTTTTTAAAACTTAATATATTGATTCTTTAGGATTGATTGACTTTTTCAACTTTTTCCCGAGGATGAACCACATTAGTTGGTTGGAAACCAAATCCTAATGATGTGATTAATCTAAAAGACAATCGAATTTGCAATATGTATCACAAAAGTCCAAGATCTAATATTTATGTAAGATTAAAATGAATATAACTCAATTTCTATTAATTTATTATAATTTTCCTCTAATATTTAACCATTAAAATATTTTTTAGTTTTTTTTTTTTAAACATAACTATGTAATAAATAAATTATAATGTTGTGATATTTTTATTTTGAATTTTTGTTTGCTTCTTTTAGTTCCTTAAATAATTTTTTTTTACGTTTTTATCTATAAACTTAAATTACATGATTCCAAGAAATAAATCTTGAAAATGTATTTTCTTCCTCACAACAGTAATTGATAAATTTCATTTTTTCCTTTTGTTTGATTAATTGTTCATATTAAAAGATTAATATGAAAATGACATTTGTGGATATTCTAATATTATTAGCACCATCATAGTCCATAACCTAGAAATAGAACTTAAAAGAGTTAAAGTATGTATTGTAAACATAAGATAAATATTGGAAGGGACATGGTTGTTCAATCATTTTCCTAATTGCATTGCAAAGAACAAAACAATTTATAACATTGAAAGTAACCCAATGAGATTTTGTGCTTATTGTAGATGTAAGATACATATTAGGAAGAGTTGAAGTATTCATAGAGATATATCTATATATATATTTAATATATATATATATTATATATATATGATATAGATATAGATATAGATTATTATCATTTCCTAGTCACTTCAACTATCACGGGCTTTTGCCCTCAACGTCTTCTTCCTTTTCAAATATGGAGAAACAATTGGCTGTTATGTGTGCTATAAGTACGTTTTCCTTTATTATAATTGTTTTTAATTGAGCCATATTGATTTTTATTTTTATTTTTTAAGGAACACTATATAACACTAATGTGACAACACCTCTCATGCACTAGGTAATAAAGCTACTCTCGACATAATAAAATGAAACGAGAATGCAAGAAAACATAACTAGAATAGTGATAAAATAGTAAGCACTACAATGCCCACATATTGAAAACAGTACATATCATAAGAATTCCAACATTGAAAACTTGCAAGAAGGTTAAGGATATCTCTCTCTTCTAATGGAATATGAAATGTAAATAAAAAGAAATATAGACTCACTATGGAGTTTTCATGCACACTTTTCTCTATGTGGTTTCTATAGTTTTATACTTCATGTATGTTGCTCACAATACCCACTACTTTACTCTACACAACCATTTAATAGAAAACAAGTACAATAATAAAAGCATCCCTTCTTTTCCTAGCAACCCAATACTTCACAAGTCTTGATAGACGTAGTTTCGTAGGGTTAGCATTTGGGTTTTGGTAATGGTTCAACATTCTATCACGAATAGGATTTTTTATTATTATCTAGAATCCTCCTAAAAGTTCGGAAATGACTAGCTCCATATGTGAAAATAATGATATGTCAAACCACACCGACATAATACTGTGATGTTCAAAACTATATGTCAACTTCTCGAAGGCATATATTCCTCATGCAAGCAAGCTAAAACAGTGCCATCTGCTTCTACAGGAAGCCAAAAGGCTATTTCTATAGGAAGTTTAAAAATGGCTTCTATAGGAAGCCAGAAACCAGCCACTACAGGACTTTCTACAGGAATTCTGTAAAAAGGACAGCGGAAGGAGAAATCAGCTGAAATTATAGCTAGGGAGGCAGCAGTTGTGTTGGCCACCCTAAGTACCTCTCCCAAGCCAAAGGAGAAATGAAAGAGGGAGACTCCTCTATATTTTAAAGCAAGAAGGAGTGTGAGGATTAAGACTAGCATACCCCAGCCTCCATCAAAAGAGCCAATCACAATTGTGGATACTCCTACCACAGGAAAGGACAGGTCCCCCTCCAAGGCATCCATTACTTATGAGCGGGGGAGCCCGAAAAAATCCTCATGGAGGGAAAGGATGGAGAAATTGAACTCAGAAGCTTCTATATAGGATGTCGAGGCCGTTCTACAGGAAACTTTGGCTAGGCTGAAAGAAACTGAGCAAATGGAGGAAAGAACAGCCAAGTCATCACAAGAGGAGGAGAAGACTGATGTCATCATGGAACCAAGCCCCTAGCCCAGCATGGGTTTTACTCCTCAAAAATTCATAGTGCCATTGTTTCTAGCACTAGAGGAAGAAAGAGTACGAACCCACAGTTGGACGAGGATCACTAAATCCAAGGGGGTAGCAGATATAAGGCCTCTAGAGGAAAGGCTCAAGGAAACAAAAAGGAAGTTGGCAAGAGTACGGCATGTGGAAAGCTCCCAATAGGCGAAGTTAAGAGAAGAGAATGAGCTTCTTAGACAGCAGCTACAGCTACAGGGATAGAGAAAAGAAGAGGACACAACAGCCAAGGACACCACAGCAAAACGTCGAGAAAAAGAAGGAATGCAAGCTGATCTTGAGGAACTAAACCGGCAACTGCAGGAAAGGGGATTGCAGGCAGGCATACAGATACAATCTCTAAAATAGCAGATGCAAGAAAGGTAGGCACAACTGGCCTGCATGGCTAGTTGGGCAGTGGAAGCTCTGGAATGTAGGCGGCCGGCCAAATCCTATGGCCTATACCTAAGGGATCAGTGGCTACAATACCAAATCAACGCAATTGCACAGAGGGGTATCTCCCAAATCCAAAACCGCCAACAGTTCATGGATTTATGTAACAATAGTTCATCGGAAGATAAGGCTATGCTTTCAGAGTTTTACCTTCATAATTTGGCCCTTCCAAACATAACCTCGTGGGACCCCAACAGAGCAGTAGGGGGCCGAGAACTACATGAACCACTACTGATTAGAGCAGAGCCAGGGGACCCCACAGCATTGATATCCACTCACCAACACCTAGCAACCAACTCTCAGGATTTATTAGAGTACGTGGATCAGTAGGCTCAGGCCATAGCACACTTTGATGATATGGAGCGATTATTAGGGGACAATTGTGTTCATGCTTGCACCCGTAGGTGGAACACATTGTCCCACAACCTCAAAATCAGGGAATATCACAATCCAACTAGAATGACGGAGGCCTTGGCACGTGTGCCTCTCTACAAGAAGTCTATGAAGAACCTCCAGGCCAGCTGGATAGGCTTCAAGCTAAGTCAACCTTTGCTTTGTGGATTGTTAGAAGGAGGCACAGAAGAAGAAGAGCAGAAGCAGTGGGAAGAGCTAGAAAGGAAGGTCGGATTCCATGACAGTGAGGAGGATACTACTTTAGAAGCCTGGGATGTGAGGGTGGTGATTAAAGTAATGAAAGACGAGGAGCTATACTAGTTGCTTAGAGGATGAGAAACCATTTTAGCAGGGGGGTGATGATGAGCCCCAAATTTGGTAACTTGTTGGGCTCATTTGGCCTAATTGTCCTTGTTCAGTCCTTGTTCAATCCATCACTTTTCATAGGTTATGCATTATTTTTCAGTATGTTTATGTCATTTCTATGAATAAGGGTAGTCACTCTTCCAAGGTGGCTAACACGTGCTCATCTTAGGTTTTTTGACACATGTTGGAGCAAACCCGAGCAATCATGGGCTAGGAGACAGCCAAGCCTAAGGTGAGGATTCATAGGGGGGTTGTTTATGGCATTAAATATCCCTTCCTCAGGATCTTCACCGCCAACTCCGAGCTCCAAAGGCCACCAAAACTGGATCTAGAAGGCAGCCAAGCAGATTCTGGAAGTGGCTATCTACTCACAGTTTGGACAGCCAAGTCCCATAGATTTAGGAGGCCAGCTAGGGCCCTCGTGGTGTATAAATGTTAAGTCCTTAGCCTTTGTAAGGGACTTTTGAAACCATTGCATATTTTGCACTACAATGTTGTTAGCTTTAGCTTGTTATCTTGTAGCCATTTTGGCATAACTCTTGACGTATGATTTTTTTTGATAATGAGAAGCAGTTTGATTTTATATCAACTTTGAGTTTTCTATAGGAGCCATAGCTCTCAGGGTTGGGCCCAACCTAAGAGCCTAGGGCTTCCTTTTTGTATTTTTACCTTTCCTTCATGCATCGTTGTTTTCCTTTTATGCATTGAAATGTATTTTTGTTAGGCAGATTTAGTTGTGTTGATTAGATAGATCACTGTTTATTAATAGAATTGCTTCATATGTTTCACATATATTGGTAGTATAATAATAGGAAAATGGCTCCAAAAAAAGGGTCAACAACACTCTCGGTTTCACCTCATCCTTATTGGATCAGAGGCTGGAATTGAAGAAACAGTGTTGTCCCAACAAAAACACTATTTTGCTTGACCATGCAATCCTTAGTGTACTATTTTCATTTGCAGAAGTTAGTTATGGGTTCATATCTCTGAAATGTGTCTTTGCATGATTGATGTACATGGTTTTCTTTCCAGATAAAGCTGGTGTTCACTCGTTGTATTGACAGTTAGATTAGATTAGCTAGGACTTTGATTATTTGTAAGACTTTGTTGATTCGGTTGGATGTACACCATGTAGGGCATCTCTACCACTCTCGCATCCACCTAAGCTTCATCAAAACCAACTTTTCCATCTCCTAGCTAGGTTCCTTATCTCACACGTGTCCTTTTTCCCACGTAACCCTACCTTCTTGCGCAATCATTGTTTCAACCTTCTTTAAGCCAAGTCAGCCTTCTACACCTTCTCACCTCTCCATCCACCAATCCTTGGGTCACTCCAGGACCCTATCCTACCTCCCTATCCGTTCATGCATCTTCTCTCACTCACCCATCCTCTAAAATCCAATTTTTAAGCATCCTGTAGATATTTCTGAACATCCTGTAGAAATTCCTGAACATCCTGTAGAACCCCTGTAGACTTACTATACAAGCTCACAAATGAGTTTTCTTTATAGCCAAACTTTGTGGAACTCTTTGGAAGAGTGTTAGGGACTCCTTAGACCCTCTTTGAACCTTCCCAACCTTTTCCAAGCATTTCTCCTCCTTGATCCACCCGTGCACAGTAAAGAACAGTGAAAGCATATGCATGTTGAAACTGACAACTTAGTCAAAAATACAGAGAGATGCTTTCTTAGGACAGAGGTAGTATAGACACATGTATTTTACCTCCATATAAGTAATGGCATCTCTTTCAGTAGTTTGTATTCTCATCTTCGCATCAGTAAGACTAGCTAGTAGAATTAGGGTTTGCTAGGGTTTGCACTTTCCTTCATATTTTCAATCTCTTTTCACAAATAGATTAGCATTATTCAATTTAGCTTTCATCCATCAATTAAAAAGATTCTTCTAAGAGCTCATAGAAGATGTCTTAAGATCCTAGCGGACTTGTGCCAGCTGACCAAGTGACAGTTGCGACAAGAGCTAGTACTTGTGCATACAACACCGTCCCTTCCAAGTTTGTTACGAACTACCAGGTTGATAAAAGTAAAGAAGGGAGTCCCAGGAGTTTCAGCATTACTGCTGCAATACTAGAGCCCACCATAGCAGGAAAGCCCTTCTTCACCTCATGTAAAGCTTAGATCACCCAACACTATGATGTTGCACCAGGAAACCAATAGCACTTCCTTACAAGATACAAGATTCCAGCCTCTGGATCTCTGTGATGAGGGATCCATATATAGATGATTGTAGGGGATGAGTCAGCTTCTGGGATTGTGATTAGTGTCCTCTCTCTGATATTTCTTGATTCCACTTAGAGATTGATGATCTCTTACTCATCCCTGGGCAAATTCAAAGAGGTAAGTATCAGAGGAGAAGTTTCTAGAAGATTCCATGATCATCCACCTCGCAAACTGTCTCTGCCATTTCTCCATTCTCACCCATCGTACCCTACAGAAGGGCTTTCCATTATGCATCGCACCCTTTAGACTGAGTAGGTGAGATGCATCACACCTTCTGCATTGGGCATTCTGTATGGTCCAGTTTTGACCAGTTCTGAGTAGTTTTTTGTGGAGAACTTCTGGGAGATGATGTAATCAGCTGACCTTGTTCTTTTAGGGAGCGAAGCAACGCTTTTAGGGACTTAGGAGCCCTTGGTTTATGGACATTTTCGATTGGGGTTGCATGCCCAAAAATTTCTATAACAATAAGGTACCCCTTATGACCTCATATATTACGTGCCATCAATTATAGCATCATTTAGACCTCTTCCCATGCATAGTTGATCTTATATTAAAAAATAATACTTTAAATTCCATACTTGACTCTTCCCACACTAAATCGCATACATACGTGGATCCTATAACACTGGACCTGCATATACCTTTTAAAATATGAAAAAATGAAATAAAATGTTATTTTTATAGTTGGGTCCACTGGTTTTACAGAGATCTCACATATAAGAGCCCATGGAATAACTGAATTAACTAATTTTATGTAGTATATATACACCCCTTAGGTAGGATTACAAAAAATAAGAGAAAGGTTGTTGACATTATAATATTTTTTCCCCCAAGTGAAGTCTTTTTTTCCCATACCTCATACACTCCCCGTCTCTAGGAAACCCTAATTTCCTTTGCAGAGATTTTCATCATCTTTATAGCATCTCCTTGCGCTTGTTAGAGAGGTTGTCTCCGTGGCTCAAGATCGATGGATCCAAAGGAAGGCTTTATCGGTCCTTTGTCTTGGATTAGGATGTACATTTCCTATACCTATTGTTGTTAATCAATAAAGAACCTCATGTCTTGTTCCTCATATGTTGTTGTCTCATGAATATTAATTTATATGCTCATATATGATGATCTAACATATCATTTATGTATGCACATTGAATTATCTACCATGTATACGATTTTGTGAATTGACTTGCAGACATGCTCATTCTAGAGGAAGCAGAGGGTTTGGACCCTACAGAACATCATCAAACGTAGGACATCCATGTATGTTTCCAAATTCATGTTTAATAATTCATATGTTTGGCATGCTTGCTTGACTGCTCATTTTTTATTATCTTGTTATGCTATGTTGAGGTTTTCAACCCTTACCTTACAAAATTTTTCCCGCAAACACTCTCTTAGAGGCTCACTTATCCCCCCCTCCATAGTGAAAGAAATTTGACACATATACAATCAAACACTCACCAGGCACACCCCGTTGCTTTTTGAAGGAACATTTGTGTTCCTCTCTCTTGAGGACATTTAGAGCCAAAGAAAATCTATAACAATTCATGGAAGGTTAGCCTATACTCTGGATGGGGCTCATATTCCAAATGGTGTGAGGTATAATTAGGACTTAACATCAAGGAGGCCACTTGGTTGATGGATTTCCAACACCCTCAACATAATTCCTATTGATTTTTTTCAAGTTTCAAGACACATGGCTCATTTACAATAAAACATCAAAATGTGATTATGCGTATACAATGAAGATTTTCTTTGTTTACATTGTTGAGCAATCTAATAACGGTATAGTTTTGGTTTCTTTAATCGTTAAGCAATATTAACATTAGCTTGTACTTTCTGGTTGACGATTTGACTATTCTCAGATAACTCTTTCAATATATTGAATGATTCGGATTTGATTTCATGTTATTGTTATTTTCTCTGCTATTATGTTTTCTTGCTTTGTGAAGTGATGCACTATTGAGAATTGGTGAGGGGTTTTGTACTACATTATTTACTAATATTATTTACTATTTTTTCATTTTTATGTATAGTTGTTTCTATATGCTATGTCATGTCTGCATTTTTGTAGCTTTATATCTTACATTATTTTATTAGTTTATCTTATTTGTAAATTCTATAATTAGTCAGAAAAAATTACAACTTGGTTATTCAGGATAATTCAATAATCATTTTTCAGTGACATTGTTGTTAATTAATGGAGTCATTTCGGTACCATTTCCTACAGTTATTGATGACTCTTTTTTATGTACGATGATGTTATGAACCCAACTAAAGAAAAAGGTAGAAAAGACAGATCAACGCCTTAAAATTCAGCCTCTTCGAGGGGGCAACCACCTTTACATTACATAAATGAACAATTCTTGGATGATTCAAATGACAAAACCTCCTTTCTATATATAGGAGTCTAAGGAGTTACAATATAACCCAGCCAACCTGAAAATTATAATATAAAGCCACAAAAATAAAAATAGAGGGATTCTATGGGGACAGTAATAACAATATGGCGGCAATCGGGGCACAACAATATTAATAAGGGGTGCAACTACAATAGTAGTGGGGTAATCACTAGTATTATAGGGTCCCAACATGCCCCTCTCCTTCAAAAAAGTGTTGTCCTCAATTCTTGAGTAGTTATTGATACTTCTTTATAAAATTATCATCCTCCCATGTGGAATCTTTAGCGGATAAGTTCTTCCACTTGATAAGATACTCCGAAATTGATCGATTTCGTAGCTATCAAGTTCTTGTTTCTGTGACTACTTCCAATTGCAATATAATTTTTCCTTCCTCGTCAAGTTCTGGAAATATTGTTTGAAGTGGGAGCTTGTCACCTATAACGTTCTTTAAACATGAAACATGGAAAACTGGGTGCAATCGAGAAGCTGCAGGAAGCTCCAATTTGTATGCCATAGTACCAATATTTTGCAACACCTTGTATGGACCAAATACTTTGGTGATAATTTATTATCCTTCTTAGCTTTCTTGAGGGACATTTGCTTATATGGTTGTAGCCGTAGGAATACCCAATCGCCTACATCAAAACTTCTTTCGCTGCGATGCTGATCTGCCTATTGTTTCATTCTATTATGTGCCAACATGAGGTTAACCTTTAAGAACTGGAGGACTTGTTGTTGATGTTCGATGTGATGTTCCACTGCCTGAACCTTCGGATTTTCTCTTAAATATGATGTGATGGATGGTGGTTGATACCCATAAAGTGCCATAAATGGGGTCATTTTTGTTGTTGTATGGAAGGAAGTGTTATACCACCATTCAGCCAGAAGCAACCATTTGACCCATTGTGTCTGTTTATCAGATACAAAGCAACGAAGATATCCTTCCACATTTGTTTACTATCTCAGTTTGCCCATCAGATTGAGGATGATAAGATGAGCTATGAGCTAACTATGTACCAAGACAAAAAATAATTCTGTCCAAAAATTTCCAGTGAAAATGGGATCTCTGTCACTTACAATAATCTTTGGGTTTCCATGTAGCTTTTGAATTGTTTC
>APFE031223606.1:196175-225305 GCA_000404065.3 Pinus taeda
TCTATGATTATGATGTACTATGAAATCATTCCTGTATCAGAGTAGTAGTTAGTCTGTTAGTTAAAATTTTTGATCTGAGTATGGGAATGCCTACCTCAGCGATGATACAATCTTATACATGTATCTTGTGTTGAAAATTGCAGGTTCTGACCAGGCTCTCCATGAGATAATCCTTGAAATGATAAAGTACTTCACCCTTCCTAAATGATATAAAACCCTTATCTATTACAGGCTTCGCACTTTAGGGGGGGCAATCTGTTACACTAAAATTTGTCACCATGACTATCTGCAGTTAGTATGGCTCCATCAACAGTCATACTATCCTCCTTGTCAAGCCTTATACCTCTGCTCTCCATGCCAAACTTGAAGAAAGAGAGAAATTCATTAAAAAACATGTTTATCTCTAGGTACGCAGGTTCTCTCTACCTTGCCTGCGTGTACGCATCCCAAGCTCATTGTACCTACGTACTTGTACGCTCTGTAAGTCAAGGGATGGGTGCATACTCCTATAAAGGTCAAAAGGCACGAGTTTCATCTTAAAAAAGTGACTTGTGGTCATTTCTAGATCTAGAAGATTGTTTGACGTGTATTGAGTGCCTCCAGATGGTTCATGCATCCCTATGAAAGAGGAACTTATCCCATCAAGAGAGGAGCTACCCCATCCAAAAGGGGGAGTATCCCATTGATGTTGGACCTAATTAACTTCCTCTAGAACACTATAAATACAGGCATTGGGCCAGAGGAAGAAAGGTTGAAAGCTGAACATTGCAAACAGTAGATGCTGCTGGAATTAGCACTTCCTTGTAGAAGCTTGTGAGGATAGATTACCATCCTTTCTTGTTTCATTTGGAAGTGGGTGAGCTTGTAAAAGTAGAGGAAAACTCTTGCTAGACCCTGGGAGGAACTTGCACAACACCAAGGCTCAGGTTATAATGGTTTCTTTTGTTTCCTATTAATACAAATAAGTCCATTCTTCTCAATGATTTGTTATTAATGAATTGTTTCATATACTCCTTGGTCTATATGTTGAATATGTTTTGTTTTATGAGATATTCAGGTGCTATGTAATCGTTTGATTGTTAGTGAATGCAGGTTTCGAAGTGAAGGAGGAGCTCATCTCGATCGACGAGGCTAGACTACTACAACAGTGTTGGACTACAGGTAGGATCTAAAACACTTGGTTTCTCGTATGATAATGCATGTTTAGAGAAGGATTGCTCTTAATTGTCTTGTTTGTCACTAGAAATTCTTAGGCTTCTAGGGAGGTTGGTTTTGTCCACAAGATTAACTCTTTCCACATGACACCTACCTCCCTCTCTCTTCCTCCATCTCTCTCTCTCTCTCTCTCTCACACACACACACACACACACACACATACACACAGACTACCATGCATTCCTCTCGCTATCTCTCTCCATCTCCCTTTCTCCCTCCCTCCCTCCTTATCTCTCTCTAACTTCCATCTTTATGTCTCCCTCTCGCTCTCTTACCCACCTCTACTTATCTCACTCATCTCCCTCTTTCTCTCCCTTCATTAATCCTCTCTCCTTTCCTTCACTTTATCACCATCTCTCCCTTGCCACTCCCCTTATTTATCTAGCTCTATCACTCTATGTCTTTGTTCTTCCCTCCCATATATATATATATATCTATATTTATATTATATCTATCTATATATATAATATAGGAGTTAATATATATATATATATATATATATATATCTATATATCTATATATTAATATATATATATATATATATATTATAATATATCAAATTTGATATTGTATTAATCCAAAGTTATTAATATATATATAATATAATATTTAATATTAAATTTAAATTTAATAATAAAATATATTATTTTTTTAATATTAACATTAGGGTTAATAATGTTTTGTTGGCATGGTATTAATAATAATTTGATCCATTTTATTTGGCCCAAAGGCTTGGTATATAATTAGATGTTGATTTATAATCCTATTTGATATATTTTTATTTATTTACAATACCTTGTTCTACCTATTTTATATTTATTTATTTACCTGAACTCTTTTATAAATATGGTATTTGGGCCATGGTATTAATAATAATTTGTCCTGTGGTATTTGACCCATAGGCTTCAGGTAAATAAAACCTTTTTTTTGAGTTTTTGTTATATAAAGAGGTTTATGGAGTAAAGATAAAAAGATGTTTTATTTAGTTATCATACATGTGTCTTATTTATATTTTTATTTATCTAACATACCTCCTCTGGTGTAAGTATTAAAGGGCATTTTATTTATTTACCATACCTCTAGTTTATTTATATTTATATTTATTTACAATACCTCTTCTTTTTATGTTCCTAAATCTCTTCATATTTTAATATTATATTGTGTTTATACATAATAATAATTAGATGGATTATTAAAAATGTTAAATGTTTAACATTACGTGTTAAATGATTATCTCTATATTTTTACCTTTACATTTTTACATGAGATCTACCCCCATACTAGGTTGTAGAAAGCCTCTAAGACAAAAAGTTAAGTAAAGCTAATAATGATATTTGTATTCCTCACATTAAAGCATTACAATGTTTTCATTATATTGTTTATAGAAAAATAATTTGCAGAGGGCCTCTCACACAAGATGCTAATTAAGGCTAATAATGAAATGTGTATTCCTCATATTAAGCATTACAAAATTTTCATTATATTGTTAATAGAAAACTTTGTAAACGATAACTAGAACACATGCAATAACAACAAAGTCTATAATTCATACAATTTTCATAAATAATAGTGGATGCTTTATAATAATTTCTTCTTACTCTAACATTGAATTCTCATAAGCTCTAAACATATAATCATTTTACCATTACTCTACTACAAATGCTTCTCATCTCAATAGTACCTATTAGTATATTTTTTAGTCATATAATGAAATCTTAATTAGGCTTTTAAGATGTCCTCATTACGTATCTATTCACCCAATAAATGATAAAAATATTATTTTATAATATTTGATATGTGTCGATTCACCAAATAAATGACGAAAAGACTAGTTTATAATATCTAGAAACAAGTCTTCTTGATATGTTTATGACCAATCATCAGTATGCAGGCTATGAGGATGCAAAATAAGGTTTCATTGTGAAAATAAATATGCAAGTAGAATAGTACGAAGTAGACACACACTTGTTGTAATTTTATATGAGGCATACTACTGCGAAAACTTGTGCATATAATTTAATTCACTGAATAAATACGGAAAAAAAAAATATTTTATAATAATGATAGATATGATTTCATTAATATGTTTGTAACCAACAATCATTACACATTGCGTTAGAGTAAATGTTATTAAAAATTTGAGTGATAGATATGTTTATAATCAACAATCATTACACAGCATCAGAACAGATGTTATTAAATATTTGAGCTATACATATGATTTTATTAATATGTTTGTAGCCAACAATCATTACTGAGATCAGATTAAATGTTATTAAACATTTGAGTGATAAAATGATTGCCTAATATTAATAGCACCACTAAGAATTAATTAATTCTTCAATACTAAGTGAATTGATCTATAGCACAACCAATATTTATCACTCCATGTTGTTTCATATTCGGAGATGTTTTCGTCTTGATAAATTTATTTCCTATATGGCTATGCTACACACTTGTCCTTTCTCACATGCTCTAGTACTAAATGGTTTCAATAATTTGTACATTACTAGTTATCATTAGAATGATTACTTAATACAATATGTTATAAACACTAATGTTCACTAGTAGCCATTTGCTTCCACACTAATTCTTCGATTAATAAAGGGGCATAGCCTTAATAAAACATTTTATTTAATGCATTTGATAATTTCAAAAGCCTTATAAATGTTTAAAAAGTAGTATGGAAAGTGTGCGGGAAAACTATCCGGAGGGAGAATGCATGTGCAACTACAGAAAAATGCGAAAAAGAAATTTGGAATACAAAGATACACTACGAAAGAATTGTGCAGATAGATAACCCATGTTGAAGTGTGGAAGGGAATCATACACTTATATTTTTTTATTAATAGATGTGATCTAATGCTGGAGAATCATTTTACACATAGTTATGTCCTGAGTGATTTCATTCTGCAGAGAGCTCTCATTGCACAAAGTTCTCTCTATATTCTGAACAACATTAAATAATTAAATAGTAGCATTCAGAATACGAAGAGATAATGGATACCAATGTGTGAAACATTACACACTTGTATTTATTATTAAAAAATACTTTTGCAAGGAGATTTCATTTTATAGATATATTTGTGCAAATATCTTTCACTTCCTTGACCACTTTGGTGACTAATTTGTTAAAAAATATCATGGCCTACATATGAATTGTCTAGTATTAAAAATATTACCAATATTATATAATATTAATAATGCGGGAGAATTTTGTGGAGAGACACTAGAAGATAGGTGCAGATATTTGTGCGTAAAGGTTATGTTGTGCAGAGAGCTTTGTGGAGAGAGATTTCATTGTGTGGAGAGCTTTATAAACGAAGATTTCATTGCTTATAGAGTTTTGTGTTTACAAATTTTCATTGTACAGAAAGCTTTGATTATGAGGAGTTTTCTCCGTGCTCCGCACAACCTTTAATCAATTAATTAGAGATAGAATGCGGAGACAAGCCAACAACAAGATAGGTCGAGAGATTTTTGTGGAAATATTTATATTCATTGTGCAAAGAGTTTTCTTCAAACAAATTTCATTCAACATAGATATTTCACTGTGTGAAGTTTCCTCTGCACTCTCCACAACCTTTAATCAATTGATTTACAGTATTCTAAGTACAAATATATGGATTATTTAGAGTTAAAATAATACCCATAACATATAATAATAATAATGCATAAGAAAGAGATCTCATTATGCGAAGTTTTCCCCGCACTGTCCATAACCTTTAATCAATTGATTTGTAGTATTGGAAATACAAGAATATGGATTATCTAGAGTTAAAATATTACCCATAACATATAATAATAATAATGCACAAGAACTATATCGAGAGACATTTACAACAAGACATGTGGAGATATTTATGGGGAAATCTTACATTATGAAGAGAGCTTTTTAGAGAGAGCTCTCATTGTGTGGAGTGTTTTCTATGGAGATATTTTATTGTGTAGAGATATTTCATTGTGCATAGAGATTTCATTGTCTGGAGATTTTTGTGTAGAGATATTTCATTGTGCAGAGAGTTTTTACTGTGTGGAGAGTTTTTTGCAGAGACTTTTAATTGTTCGAAGAGGTTTGTGCAAATATATTTCATTATGTGGATAACTTTCGTCATGCGGAGTTTTCTCCACACTTCGTAAAACCTTTAATTAGTTGATTTGCAATGGAGGCAGGGACTATGCTACATTTCAGCTATAACCCTTATTCCATATAGAGATAGCTCATCAATAACCACACATTGAGAAAAATCAAATAGGAAAATAAAAACAATCAATTATATAAATTTAATATAATTTTAAATATTTATCAAATGAATATATTTTATTTATAGAAAACCATTTTTTCAATATATTAGTAATTTGTTATCCCATTTCTGTACCTTACTTATAGCTAAACACAAGAATCGCTTTATTTACTATTTTTTTATGATTAAATAGCTTTGTTAATTATAATAACCCTTAAATAGCAATCAAATTAATATTTTGTTTAGTATTTTTTTAAAAGAGTTTTTGAAAGATTAAATAGGTTTTTTAATTATAACAAACTTTAAATAACAAGTGGTTTAATATCTTGGTGGAGTTTCTAATTTGAAATTGTTACATGAAATTGGAATACTACTTTAATCTTGAAAATAAAATAGGCTAATGACATAACAATTGATGATCCTCGAACTTGGATATAATGCTTACATTAGTGTTATCAGGAAATATAGTATCCATGCAGAGCTACTAGTCCCACTAAGACGGGTAGCTATCTTAGAAACAAACAAACTAAAGTTACTTTCATTTTCCTTTATGAGAAGTAGATAGGAGAGGAGCAAAGAATACCAACCTTGATCTTTCGCTTGGTTCCTTGCTTGTTCCTTCTCCCCTCTGACAGATCTTTGCCGCTCTTTCCTTGCTTACCTGCTTCAAAGAGTACCTATAAAGTGAAAGCAGCATAATACCTTCAAAGTACAGAGATCTACAATCATAAACAATATAGGACTAGATATATATTGACCACACAAATGCATATATCATCAAACATACAAGAATGTGGAAGAAAACTTGAATAGCTTTAGTGATAGAAAGAGTAGAACTTTGCGTAAAACTACTTGTGCCAGTTGTATAATAAGGATGTCTCATTTAAAGGTTCAAATTTTAGGGAGCTTGCACCATTCGAAACTTTGCTTCGCTTCCTTTCCCATGCCAGCTAGGAATGACCAAGTACTTTCCTAGGGGTTAATGAACTACTAAGGTTAGGTAGGAAAATTCTTCCTTTACTTTGTCGGCACCATTAGGCCCCTGCAAAGGTGAACGGTCGAGCCAACCAATCACCTGACTTAAGCAGTTGAAGTCAGCAAAACTATGGAGTTAGCATTACGCTGGTCACTTTTCACTTGCGTACAAAAGGTTTTCATGCTCCCAGGTATAGTGAAGTAGAGTTTCTAGGTTACCATATGAAAGTTCTCATATTTGCAAGATTTCTCCATCAAAATTTGCAGACAAAACACTTCCTTGGTGATGTCTATCGAAATAGATAAAGGTGAATGGCACAGTCACCTCCACTCACATAACTTTGATTAGGGAATCTTATTCCGATATAATCCCATTTTACTAAATGGATGGGTGTGTCAAAATAGTCATATATCCTTCGCAGAAACCTACCCTATACCCAAGGTTTTCCTGTCGAAGCAGACCATGGTGCATGCCCCCTGGATTTCAGTCATAATCCCCGAATTACTCGAGCTCATCAGGTGGACAAACTGGAAATTGATGAGACATTCCTTGTGTGAAAAGACCAGTTAGGGATGGCATTTGACTATTAGCTATGTGCGAGCCGGGGGATGAAAGCTGGTCTATGAGCTGGACCACTCTGCCTTCATGTGGAAAACACATTACTCAAAAGAGTGAGGAGACAATGGCTCCCATGCTATAAATGTAGTCATGGCCAAGGAGTAGATTGTAATATAGAGGTCCCTGGACTACCATTATGTTCAGATAAATGGTTTTCCCTCTCAAAGTTATAGGAAAATTTGGAAGGATCCCTAACGGTCGATTGGTTCCTTTGTCGAAGCCTCTAAGATTTCGCATCTTAGGCAGAAGCGATGGCGAACCAATCGCTTTCCAAGCAGTTGAGGAATGGATACTCATAGAAGCCCCTTCATCTATGATAGTACTGACCATGACCATTCTGTAAGCTTGTATAATGATTTGGAATGGTAAATTAGACGTTAGACATGCTCTGCCTAGAAGATTCTAGTTGAAGGAAACGACTAGGTTGCTCGGAGGTGGGACCAAATAAACAGCTAGATATGACTCTGACGAACTTCCTTCCTGTGGTAAAGGAACGAGTAGATTGCCCCCATGTTCATTGGAGTCTGTGTTTACAAAAATAATTTGAACAGTGTCGATCTCATTCTCTTCGGTGACTGTATCATTTGAAGATGGACCTTCCGAAGAAAAGACTGGGTCAACTACCATCTCGACCCGATGACTTGGTCTGGAGTGGACTTAGAGGGTTTATCTTCAATGGTAGATGCTTCGACCAACAACAAAGGTGTGTCAGTCGGGTTTTCAACTAGCGATGGACTTGGTAAGAGTTTCTTGTATCTAGGAGGAAGTCGTAGCGGTTAAGCAGGACAGTTATCCAAGACTCTTTTAGCTTCATCCAAGAAGGGATAATGATGGACAACATGATTGCCTTCACACAGTCTACAAGGAAATTTGTATTTTCCTTTCTGCTCAGAGACTTCGTTTTCACTAGTTGACAGTGTACTCTTAACATGATCGTATGAGGTTGACGACACCGGATTGTGCAAACGAGGAGACCATTCCCTTAAGATCCGAGGGATGCAAGGAAAATCTCGATGATAGTGGTCTCATTTGCAAATGACACATGGATATTTAGGTTTGGATGGTGCAGTGTGTGGATTTTCACTAGATGATGCATGGTTTCCCCTTTTTTCCTTTGGCTCCTTCTTCTTCTTCTCCTTCCCTTTCTTCTTCTTCTCGGTTACTTTGTTTTTGGCTTTACCAACTTCACCAAGCGAAGAGGAAGGAGGGGAGGGAGAAACAAACGAAGCAAAAGGTTGGGGAGTAACTCTAGTATCACCTAGTTCCTGACATGATTGTTGAGTAATCACGGTGTTTTGAACGACAGAGGTCGAGAAGAGCCATATTGGCAAGCCGATTGTCAGTCCTGGAAGGGACAATGTCGCCATATGAGGTGCACCAACATCTCCCCAAGAGGAGAAAGGACTAGGATTTCCTCCAAGGGGAAATCCTTGGTTGGTGGACTCCATTTTCTCATCCTAAGATCAACGAGAGAATAGTGGCATTATTCCGATTAAAATAAATTTTATGATTCTTTGACACAACTTACTTTTTCAATTTTTAAGAGTCGACAAAAAGCTAAAGATGACTCTAGTTGCCTTCGATTTTTAATGACCCTGAAGTGACAAGTGCTCAGACGGACCTTTTCCTTTAAGGAGTATGAAAAGGAAAAAAAGAGACTACTCTAGAAATCTAGACAGAGGGATTACCAAACCAATCGCAAAACTACATAATACTTTTTACAGTACGATAGTTAATCTTCCCCAATGTTGTGTTCAGTGCATTGCGATCGATAGGGTGGCAGACACAGCTTCCTAAAGATAAAGGATATAGCCTATTGTGGTCTCCCAATATATACTCGATGGTACGTGGGAGCACAAGTCTGTACTGGCACTTGTCATCTCAAAGAGGAGGAATCACCCAACCTATGATGAAAGCAATAGTTATCAGGCTTTACGATGTTGGAATATATCTCTAGCCTAGACTTCTAAATGTTGTGCATTAGGTTCCAAAGCATTTTTATGTTCATTGAATTTATTTTACAGTCGATCTTTCTTAAGAAGTTTTCCTTTAAGGTTCACCGCGTGATGTAGATATACAATTCCTAAAATGCAACCTAATACGATAAACAATCGTTCATTCTTCTTTCTGCAATGAAAATCCTACGTACTAAGGAATGAGAAGCGAGATTGTTTCAACATAGAGCAGAGAGCACACACTAGATGCACTTTCCTAAATAAAATCAATAAGAAATCTAAATGCAAATTCACATGCATGTATTCTTTTTCTGCTTTCTTAATGTATGAATGACAAAAAGAATGCTAAGTACAAATCTGAATTATCTTTTCAAAGCGACAGTACTAACAATTTTCTCTTCAAAAGACAAAAGGAAGATAATGATGACACTTTGTGATTTTGAACTGAAAACTAATTTCGACACTTGAAAAACTATTAATTCAAATCAAATATTAGAGTAATTGTGTAACAGACCAACAAGAATAGTAGGATTCTTTTCTTTGACTGAGAACAACACTTGCGACACTTCTAAATCAAAAGACGATAGTTCGACTAAGCTACTTCTTTGTAAAGAGAACTGTAAACGACGAATAATACAAAAAAAAATTCACAATTCTTCATACAATGGAGGCGGAATAATGCAAAGGAAGGGAGTTTCCACAGTGTTATAATGGTCACAGACAGCAAAACTCCTGAATAAAGTTGAAGAGAGTGAACAAAAACCAAAATCTGGAGGCAGAAACAGTCTTATCTGATCATCGCATCTGTAACACAGGGAAACAGGGATGCATCTCACCTACTGCACATGGGAGGTGCGATGCATCCAGATTCCCAAGAGGAGAAGGTGCGATGGTCGACGGACAAGACTTTAACTTGGTTTCGAGTCACATTTTGCAGCTTAGTTCAGGGATTTAGGTTGAGCCAATGATAGTCATTAAATGCAAATCACAGGGGCTGATCTAATGAGGCTACTTGAGCCACCACCAGGGAAATTAGGATGTTTGCAAATCAATTGTTTAGTTTATCAATAAAATCTAGAGATAGATGGAAGCAGCATTGATCTACTTTGCACTTGCATAGTAAATGCAGTTCGAAGGCTGGTTGGCTTAACTTCAGGCTCCGTCTGTAGTTTATAAAGCAAACAAATATAGACAAGTAAAAAAGATATTCACTCCCCAGTGGAGTCGCCATTTTTTTATCGGGAAATCTAGTGTCCATGCAGAGCTGCTAGTCACACTAAGACGGGTAGCTATCTTAGAAACAAACAAACTAAAGTTACTTTCATCTTCCTTTATGAGAAGTAGATAGGAGAGGAGAAAAGAATAACAACCTCGATCTTTCGCTTGGTTCCTTGCTTGTTCCTTCTCCCCTCTGATAGATCTTCTCTACTCTTTCCTTGCTTACCCACTTCAAAGAGTACTTGTAATGTCAAAGCAGCATAATACCTTCAAAGTATAGAGATCTACAATCATAAACAATATAGGACCAGATATATATTGACCACACAAATGCATATATCATAAAACATACAAAAATGTGGAGGAAAAAGTGAATAGATTTATTGATAGAAAGAGTAGAAGAGAGGATTACAACCCATTGATCTGACCCAGCATCATCCTCCTAGCATGAAATCCCTTCTTCACCTCATAAAAAGCTTAGATCACCCAACACTATGATTTTCCACTAAGAAACCAATAACACTTCCTTACAAGATACAAAATTCCATCCTCCGGATCTTTAGGATGAAGGATCCATATATAGATGTTTGCAAGGGGGTGAGTCTGGTATTTTGATTATTGTCCTCTCTCGGATAGTTCTTGGTTACACTTGGAGATTCATGATCTCTTACTCATCCTGGGGTGAACTCAGAGAGGCAAGTGTCACAGGAGAATTTTCTGGAAGATTCCATGATGATCCACCTTGCAAATTGTCTCTGCCATTTGTCTACTAGCACTGAGCAGTCACTGAGCAGTCAGTATGGTCCGGTTTTGACCAGTTCTGAGCAGTTTTCCATGGAGAACTTCTGGGAGATGATGTAATCAGCTGACCTTGTTCCGTTAGGCTGTGAAACAACACTTTTAGGACTCAGAAGCCCTTGGTTTATGGACATATATGATTGGTGTTGCAGTGCCCAAATATGTCTATAAAAATTAGTAAATTGATATATTAGGCTGCTCCGAATTTGTTGATAGATTTTCTCAGCAAGCAATATTTTTTTGGAATCTGTTGAATCTCATGACCATTATTTATGTGGCTTGTAATTTGTCTTTGTGAAATAAAATACGAATTGATTTATGAGTAAATTTGTTGTCATCTCCTCTATTTTTCTTGTTGTATCATAGCCTATATGGGCTCAAATCCCTCTGCGGAACACCTAGATAGATAGAAGAGATTTGATATTTTGTTTTCAGTACATAAATTAGTATATCTTCAAGAATCCATTTCTGTTGTGCCTTGAACGTTTTTGGATGCAACTTTGAAACCAATATTGAGTGGGGTAAAGAGATACAATGGATGTATGTATCAACAGTTGAGTGGGTTGAAAATTCATTACTTGGGTTGGCATGCTCTATTCTGCTTACCTGAGCATCCAACCTTTCTGGGAAATGCATCAGCAAATGGTTCGGAAATTCTTGTACAGCAGAAGAAATGGGCCACTGAGATGATGGAAATATTCATAAGCAAGTTATGCCCATTCAACTTATGCTCATTCATTAACATTCACAAAAACGTTATGCTACACGATAGGATGATGTATACCTATTTCAATCTATGGAGAATCTGATGAGTGGCAACATTTTTCTACGACCTCTTGCCATATTTCTATTTGTTAAGTGGAAAAGAATTCTTGCTCGGGACTTCAGAGCCTACCTTTCCAATCGTAGTTGAATTTCGCGTTTCATCCTATGGTTGTAAGTTGTGGGAATATCTTCAAATTAATAGTTGCAGTAGAGAATGGTGGAATAACCAAAGGTATTTGGTATGTTCGATGTTTTAATGAATTAATAGTATGTTGTGGCTACTATGATTTCCATGTCCACATTTAGGTGCCATGGTGTTGGAACTCGAAATCTCGTTCACTGCTTGACTGTGAGCATGAAGGGTGGTTTTCCTGTCGCCGTTGAAAAAAAAGGGAGGCGGGCATTACTGCATAGCAGTAACACTTCTCTAACTTTCACTGCTTCTATATCCATTGTTACTTCATTGAGTTTCAGCCAACGAACACGAAGAAGAGACAACTGGACCTAAATTTTAGACGAAGACAAATATGATCGGATACATTTCCATTAACATTTTCTTCTTTTACAGTGTCAAAATTTTGGCAGGGTTGTAAGAGTAAAAAAAAACGCTGCACTTACTTATCATTTAGAGGGTGAAGGAACAATTATATTTGGATATGAGAGGTTATTATTAGGTGAATATAATATGGTAATGTGGATGTTATTAATTATTATTAATGTATTAAAAAGAAACAATAATAAAAGGAAACGAAGTTATTTGTAGGGATTTGTTTCTTTTATGGTGCAAGTTATTAAGCTACAGAGTTCTATTGATAACCAATTACTGAAGAGTGAAATATAATAATATTAGAGGTTCTTGACATTTCTCCATGCTGAGAGAATGGATTGTGTGAATATGTTATTTGTTGATGGATTTTGTTGTGCTTTGGGCTTCAAGAGTACAAGTTATAGGTTTTGTTATGAGAGTCATGTGTGTAGAAAGGTCAGTTGCATAATTGATTGTTGGATACAATCCATTATCGAGATTGTCCTTAGGAAGATCTAGAAGTGTCACTTATACAAATTTTATCAGAGATGGTTAAAGGGGCTAATGTCTTAAATGCCTTGAATGGGAAACTCGAATATTGTGGTGGTGAAAAGAGCATTGTCTGAAAACTTCAAAGTGTCAATAAGTGAGATAGATGAGACGTGAACTGTAATTTTTCAATTTTTGTAATTCTATGTAATTATGTAAATGTAAGCATTAACTAGGGCACTTGGAAACAATGCTTACATTGTTAAATTAATAGATTAAGTTGATTGGTTGTTGGAATTTGCTGATAGGTTTTTTGGACAAGCAATTTTTTGTTTGGAATTTGTTAGATCTCATGACCACTATTTATGTGGCTTGTTATTTTGCTTTATAGAATATAATAAAAATTGATTTATGAGTTAATTTGTGCATGATGACTACTCCTCCATTTTCCTTGTTTCAATTGGTAAAATCAATTTCCAGATAAGTGAGGCTTTTCGTTTTTAAGCGAACTTTTAATTTCAATAAATTATGTTGAATATGGAGATGATTTTTTATTTTATTTCTACTATATATTAGTATAGAATTTATTTTATTATTTAATTACATAATTATATATTAAATAATTAAGCAACTATACATTAAAATGATGCCATGTATTTCATCGACTTTGTGTCTGCTATTATATGGTGAATTCTTGTCGTTATTAATGGATACATGTTTATTCATATAAACAAACTAAGAAAGGAAACATTACAATTAAAACGTCTACATTAAGCGAGGTTATCTTAAACATCGAGTTGATTAGAGAATTAAAAATAGTAAATGTAGATATCTTTATAGGAGGGAAAAAACTTTTATGGTATTGTTAAAACTTATAATCATATTAAAAATCTTTAATAGTGCTATTTAGTGAAATTTGGAACTTCATAAACTTATGTTGTGAGACTACAAAATTGAGAATGACAATTTCTTCCTTAATACATACATTTAAATACCTAACATGTCCTAGCAATAGCAAGGTCTATTATTGTAACCACCCCATGCAAGTAGAAAAGTAATGGCAACACCATACCTAAAGGGTATGCTTCCATCCATTTCATAAGATTCCATTGGTTAGTTCATTAATAACATTTCATTAGGAATGTGTAGGTGCCCTAAGTTGAACCATTATGATTTGACACAATAGAAACATGGTATTTTATAAGATGCTTATATTTTTTATTTTTTATTTATAATATTTATAAAAGGCATAGCTTAATTATGAGATGTTTTAGTTGTATTAGTTTTGTTTTCTTCCTTTTGTTTCCAAAAATTTTAGTAATATAATTTTTGGTGGTATTGTGATTTTTTATTATTTAAAATGTGCTTTTAGAATACAAAAATTGATATAGTGAATTGATAAACCCTAGAGAAAATTGAATTATTGCACACAAAATTATATTTTTCATTTTATTTAATATCAATAATTGCATATATATAAATACATCAAGCATCAATATAATGATGATGATGATGATGATGATGATGGTTAACGTCCACTGAGACCAAATTGGTCTATCGGACCTACAATTTTCTTAATTTTTACTTGTCTGGCTCCTCGTCTTTATTGCCGAGATTGGTGTTGTAGCTTTCTTTCTTTTCTCCACCATCTTCCAACTTCCTTTGTCTTGCATCTCCTTCATCTCTTCTGGTTCTTGGGACAATGGTGTCTTAGGTTCGCGTTCTATAGTTGGAGAAGTTTGGTTTAGGAGATCTGCTTTGATGTTAAGTTTATTTTCTGCGGTATTCAAATCCTCATAACTGTTGATTTGTTGGGGCAGGCTTTCTCCTTGCTTGCTTTGAGAGTTGTTTCCTTCTTCCTTGAATTCTTGCGACTCAGAGTTTTCTCTAGAATATTCTTCTTTGATGACAGTGTAGTGTTCTTTTTGTGCTCCTTCCCACCATGTAGATCTGTGGTGGTTTTTTCTAGCAAAATTTTTCTCAGAGGTTTTTGGGCAATTTTTGGCTAGATGCCCCGTTTCAAAGCACGATCGACATCTGAAGAGGACACTTTCATAATCAAGCTTTTGGTTCCACACATAATCTTTACTTGTTAGGTTTATTTCAGCTGGGAATCCGGCGCTGAAATCCATTTCCACACAGATGCGTGCATAGGTGGTTCTGGCATATTCCTCTGTTTCTGGGCACCTGCAGTAAAATTTCCCAATTGCATTTCCGATGGCTTTTAGCGATGAGAGATTCCAGAGATGCAAGGGTAGGCTTGGCAATCTCACCCAAACTGGTGCTGAGGTTATCACTGCTGTAGAGGGATCGAATGATGGGTTCCATGGCTTCATGAATAGGCCTGATTTTTCCCAAAACCAAGGGCCGGATTCTAGAATACATTGTCTGCTTTCAGGATTTTCAAAATCTACTATAAAGAAACCTCTAGCACAGGGGTAGATATTAATTTCATCAGAAATGATAGGCTTCCATACTTCCGAGATCCAATTGTGGAGTGCTATCAGCTGCGGCCAAAAACCATTGAACCGGCAAATTAGGGCACTTTCGGAGAACTTCAAAGCTTCATTGAGTGAGTCCTGGACCACTTGGATAGTGGGAGCTGGGGCTTCACTCACGATATGGGCAGGAGATTTCCCTCCAGAGGCGGATGAGCCACCAGTTATTTTTGCGAAGCTCGGGGCCATATTTTACGTAGATCTGCACCAGATCGAAAGCCAAACCGCAGATTTGAAAACCACAGACACTGAAGAGATACAACCCTCAGCTCAAATCCCAGATCGTGAATCGGAAGAGATCTATGTTAACCACACAATTAATAGGTTGGGAGAATATCTTAGCCAAACATTAAACTCGGAGCTATTTTTGTTGGACTAAATCTCCCAAATCCAACTAATTAAACAAATTCTAAATAATACAAAAAAAAAATCATGTAGAGATTATATATGATGAATAATATCAAATATTGATTACAATACAAGTAAGATATAATATTTTCAACACCCTCCCTTAATGAGTACTTGCTTTGATATCTAATCTATGTTTAGTGAAGTCCTCATCAACGTCTTTATCAATTTTTAAATCTCGTAGATTGAGCTCCATTGCAACCATCCATATGATCTATACTTCCACCTGGACCCTTGAAGATGCAATTGCTTTAGACTACTAAATTAATTCCATGCTTGAAATGATTAAATACTAGCCATTCTATTGACATATTTCCATTTTTAAAAAACATGGCCATCTATTGTACTCGTCAATTATCTAGACATTGAATATACTCAGAGTCAATTTTACAAAATGACATGCATGTAATATTGAATATTAATAATCATTTATGTATTCCATTTACCAAAAAAAATGTTGTGATGTAAAACAAGGGCACATGCTCATAGAAATTGTTTCCATTTCTATGAACACATGAATGAATCCATCTATATTTCTTAGAGTATACATGATTGTTGCTAATATAGAGGAGAAATATGCTTATGAAATCCATGCTATGCAGTCCATGTAGTAGAAAAAACTATACACCCTTTTTTTCATGATCTCATAAATGGCCTTCCTGAGTTGATGATAAGTAAGATAGAAAGGAAAAAATGAGTGACATGGATCTCACCGCAAGAGCATCCACTTTATCATTCTTTATAAGTTAGTTACAAACCTTGATTTACAAGAACTAAAGTTTCACAACATTTCCATCTTTCCAAGGATGCCAATTTTTTCTTTATATGGGATTTCAAAAGGAATGACTAGTCAAGCCATAGAAACATTCAATGCTCCTCACAATAGTGTTGCACCATCACCTACATGTTCACAATATCCAAAGTAGATCACCTTTACCCTTTTTATGTATAGGTACATGATTGGTGCTTTCTCTTTATCAACTCCAATGACTTTAAAATATATGTCGAAGCACGAAAATGCACACCAAATATATCTTTTTCTTCTATAATAACTAGTGCCTTGGTGTCCATGGCTACATGGAGACCATAAGTGATTCAAATCCCTCTGAGATAACAATTCTTGTGGCGGTTGTTTTGCAACATATTTCATGATATCAATTGATAGCCCTCATTCGACCACAACACCCGTCAATAGGCTTCAAAAGTGTTGCATGTATTGTATCGTGTTAATTTAGAAGTCCTTCCACATTACTATTCACAGTGCATTAATACATCTTTACCGTAGGGAAATCAAAAATAATATATGGATAACTCATGCATAGGGGGGCACCTGGCAGTAATAGATTCAACAGAACCTCTGTGAAACCTAGTTCCATGTGAGTCAACACTCCACACAAAACACACAAGAAACTATTACTTTTCACAACTTTCACATATTCCTAGGTTGTCCCATGAGGGATTTGCATTCAGAGTTACTACCTTTGATACCAAAATAGAATTATTGCACACACAATTATATTTTGTATTCTATTAAACATCAATAATAGCACACATATAAATACATCAAGAATTAACATTAGATAGACGTACTATCTTAACCACACAATCAACTAGTTGAGAAAATATGATCTCAATCAAATACTCAACAATGAGTTATTTTAGTTGGATTAAATCTCTCAAATCCAACTAACAATCTCCTCTATAATACATCCACACAATTTCCATGGATAACATAAGACCGAATTAGATCACCTTTCCCCATTTTATTTGCAGGTATGTGACTATCCCTTGCTCACTAGAAGCTCCATCAGCTTCAACATGTATGTATAAGATCAAAAATGAAAACCCAATATGCCGTTGTTGTTTAGAAAAACTAATCTCTTAGCGTTGGTTGCTATATTGAGATCAGAAAAAAATCAAATCTATTAGAAAACTAATCTCCTGATTCCTATTCTATTATGAGGAATTTCATGCTATCAATCAACAATTTTCATTCAACTGTAATGCCCATCTATAGGATTCAAAATTTCTAGATGTAACCACTTTTTTCAATTTAGGAGTCCTCTGATATTACTATTCACATTGTATTAAAATGTCTTTAGTACAAGGAAATCACAAATAATATATGAAGAACTTGTGCATAGAGGGCCACCTAATGGAAATAGATTCAATTTAACCTGTGTTAAACCAAGTCTCATGTGGGTCTACACATGACACACAACACACAAGAAACTATCATTTTCACACATCTCACATATTCGTGGGTTGTCCCATGAGGGGGTTGCACATAAAGTTATGATCTACGATACTAAGGTGGAATTATTGATAACATAATTATATTCTTTATTCTATTACACATCAATAATTTCACACATATAAATACATCATGCATTAGCTTAAAATATAATGCTATCTTAACCACACGATCAACTAGTTGAGAGAATATCTAACCCAAACACTAAACTATGAGAAATTTTCGTCGCACTAAATATGTCAAACCTAGCTAATAATATCTTAAATAATATGAATAATACAAAAAAACAAATTGTGTAGAGATTAGATATGATGAGGAATATCAAATATTAAGCATAACACAAGTAGGAACTAATATCTCCAACAAGGGCACTCCTATTATTACACAGTTCAAACTTATCATTCAAACAAATCCTTGCTAAATTTTAGACCAGCCTAGATTGTTCTTACCTCCAAATCTACCAAGCATGGAGAGGCATCAAATCTTTTGAAATGAGAACCTCTTTTCAAGTGAAAAGTGATTTCATCTCTCTTGATTCTTAGTAGATCCAAATTTAATATGGATCGAGGATGGTTTAATTTCCCCCTTTAAATAGGATATATTCCACTTGAATACCATAGGTCAATACCATGGGTTCTCATGAACCTAGAGCTCAAAACCCACCAGTAATTTGACCAATTCAAACTTACGTTAACTACCCAACAAAAATTAATAAAAACATTACAATAATGTAAAATTTTTAATTTTATTATTTTAATTTGAACTTATTTTTATTTTAATATAGGGTTATTTTATTTATATTTTATTTTGACTGAGTCAAAATGTTTATCAAATATTACTTTACAACATCTCTACCATACTGGGCTCAAGAGTGCCCTCTCAATGCAACAAAATTCATATGCCTGGAAAAGGTCAAAATGTCTCATAATTAAACTCTACTTTTGTTTTTTTGGAAGTGCACAATTTTTATTAAGTCATAATAAAGATACATCATGAGAAGCTTGAATGAAAACCCCTTTCAACGTAATTCCTACCAAACTTGCAGGCTAGAAGGTAATGGGAAAAAAACCATTAGAACAACAATAGAAAACTTAAGAACCACAAGAAGCTTTCCCAAAGTAACCAGACAAGCCCAAGAATCAAAATACAACCCATAGTCATCCTGAATTATCTAAATTACCCATAGTATGCTCATCCATACCATTGCAAGATGGGGGAAGAGGGTGAAAGGCTTCATGCACATGTGCTACCATATGTTCCATTCTACCCTCAAGGAGGGCTAACCTCTTTCAAATCTTATTTTTTCCTCAGTGAAGCCAAACCAACCAATTCATTATATGCCACTAGTTATGTTGAAGGTCATTCAAAAAATTGATCATTTCATTATAGTCATTGCGTTTTTCTTGATCCTACTACTACATCAACGTTGTAACTTGTTCAATCTACACTTCATGGAAGTCAAAGGGAGGAGGAAAGTCTACACACCTAGGAAAAAGGGTGGGTTTCTTGTCCACCTCTTCTTCATCGTAATGGTGGTACATTCGATGCACCAAACCTTGACCATAAGGAACTACACCTCTATGGGCAGACCGATGTTGATGTTGCATACAACTCGAGGAAACCACCAGATTTTTCCCACAAAAATTCTTACTCCCAATGAACCAAATATTATATGAAACCCAAGGTGCTTTCCTATATAACCATCTAAAGTAGAAAGCGGATTGTGAGCCAGAAAACCCACTGGTGAGCCTATAGCTTCTTCTTGTTCCCTTGCCAGTGCATCTTCAGCCACCAACCTCTCCAAACCCCCACTGCCACCAGAGATACTAATCTTTCTAAGTCCTCGAAAATGACAAGTAGAATGCAAGACAAGCACTAGAAATTAAGAACCTTAGGTCTCGAGGACCACCAATCAAAAGACAAAATACACTAGAGATGTTGATGTCCCTTAAGAAACCAATTTCTAGGCTATGGAGAAATTGTGCTTAAGACATTAAAATTTTATTATGCATCTCACTTATTTGTATAATGTGTCTTCATTTTGAGGAGTATGAAGAACATGATCTTAAACCCTTAATATAGAGTTGATATGAAAGCCCCAAGATGCCATGTGGTTCTAGATATAAATATTGTGTGAGGAATACTTTGAGAAGTTAAAAGGTAATATGTTGTGTTTGAAAGAAACTATTAACTTTAACTTAGAATAAATAGAGATAAAAGAAGTTTTAAACATGGGAGCACTATTTTAAGGAAATTTAACTTTAGTCAGAGAAGTAAACAAATACTTACATCTTCATTACCATATTTAAAGAGAGGAAGAGACAAATGGCACATAATAGAGAGATTACAAATCATACCCAACACTCTATGGAAAAATATTGATTCTTTCATTAATAATCGATTTATTAAGTATAAAATGTGTAGTCTTTAGATTCTCCAAAAAATGTACCCTTCTTCTTTGTTTTTTCCTCCTTTTATACATCATACGACAATTGGTAGCTACCAAGACTATCAAACCACTTAACTAATTTCTAACTGCCTAAAGTAAAATGTCATTTCAGAATGTTTCATTAGAGGGTAAAGGACACCTCATTTTCCTCAAGAAATAAGATAACATAAAATGGAAAGGAATTAAATTATTTTTGGTGATTTCTAGTTACTATTTGAATCAGTAGCTTGAGTAGATAGTCCTGCTGGTGCACCTTTTGTCTTCTCTATCATCCACTCTTTGCATTTTCTCCATAATGGTACATGTGACTTTGGTGCTTCTTCCAATTTATTGAGTGCCATTCTGCATGCGGTAATCCTATTATAAGTATGCTTTTCTGTAAAAAAAGTATTCATCATCTGCATAAGCTTAAAATATTTATTAAGATAAATCACAATAGTTGCTCCCTTTAGTAATATTGTCTTCTCATGGGTGTTGTCAACTTTTCTTTTCGCCTCAACTAGCAAGGTCTCATATGTTTTCCATGGCAGCAAGTTTCCATGTAAATTCCAACAAGAGGGAATCCCAGCTCTAACTCTTTTATCAAATATGATGTTAAACTTGGAAACTACTTCTTTTATCTCATTTATCTTCTTCTTTGTGGTGTTTCTGTAAATGTTTGTGACAATCATCTTATTAAAATCTATTGCACATAGTGTTCTCTATGTAATGTCATGCTCCTTTAGCTCTGAAGTAGATTTAGAATTAATAAAATCAATCATTCTTTTCGCAAACTTTGATCTGTCTAATGCTTTTTGTTTGTCTTGCATAACCATACTTTCCTCATCTTTGACAATTTCCTTTTCATCAAACATAATAACAAGGAACTCCAAGATGCTCCAGATAACTACAATAATTTCATCCAATAAAATATTCCTAGCTTGAATTAAGGACATATTTCCCTTCATCTCCTCCTTTAGCCTTTTAATTTCCTCCTTAGCCCTTAGAAGGTATTCTATGTATTTCTTTGTGTTTTCCTTCTCCATTCTAACTTCTTCTTCACTTAGGTTGAAGAGTTTATAGGTTGTTTCCATGTCCCTTTGTGTTTTCTTCACATCATGCTCAGCCATCTTTAGCTCTATCCTTAGCTATAATATATGTGTTGTTGGATCCTCTGTATTGGCTGGCATCACTAGTGTGCATACATGAGTATCCCCCTATTTTTACAACTTATCCAATGATTCTTTAAGTAAGAAACTTCTTTAGTTTTTTGCAATACATCCTATAACAAATTTTCCTTTTCATTCTCAACTTCAGCTATCCCTGTAGCCATAGGATGCTCATGTGTATGAGGATTCAACTTCTTCTTTAAAATTCCAATCTCTTACTTAGCAGATTACAACAATTTTTACATTATAGGTTGATCATTAGGGTTGACTCCTATTTTAATAATATTCTTCTTCAATTCATCCACCTGGGCATTCAAAGCCCTAGATTTGGCCTTTTCAAACTTTAATTGTTGAATTAATTTATGTAACATCTTCTCTGCTTTAATAGTAGTTGCATTTGTCTTATGCAAATCATTGACAATCAATTGCCCAGTCTGCATATGCAAATTGATCTTGTCAAGCATAGGAAGCTTCTAAGTATCAACAATCAAATTAATAGTTTTGAAATTACTGGTGGACCCAACTCACATCTCATTAGAATGAGAGAATGCAATTTTAAGTTAACTTTTCTCTAAGTCCATAGAAGACAATAATCGGGTTTGCTCAACGACAACTTGAGACTCATCCTGAGCCTCCATTTTCGACTTCACTTTCTAGTTTCTCTTAGATATTTGAGCAAACATGATTTGAATCAGAGGAACCTAATCATGAAGAGGTTCTTTGGAGGATGGAGAAGCTGGTGCACCCTTTGATTCTACCAATTGGATTACTAAACCAGGTCGTGATGAAGACATTACATCCAAAATTTTAGTCCTTCTTGTTGTTTCTAATCCTTCTTCGTCAAGGTCAATAACATCTTCTCTAGCCCTCTTGGCATGTTTTTCTAAAACACTAGGGGTTTCAATATTTGCCTCTTTGGTGCTCTGTAAACCCCCATTGGCTGTTTTCTCCATTTCCGGTCTAATTTCATGCACAAAGGCTGAATATCAATTCTCTGACCTTCCTTTTCAAATAATTTGATGAGGGTCATAATCCCACTCAACCACCTGTAAGAGACACATCTCATTCAATAAATTCTCAACCTCTTGAGCAACCTGTCTAGTGTTCACAATGAAGGGTACTACTTCTTTGGGAAATTTAAATAAATATCCCTTCTTCATGGGAAAAAAATGAACTTCATCAACATTCAAGCTCTGTCTGATAAACTCAAGAGAAAAGAGCCTCATTGGCACAAATTTCGGTAACCTATATGGTTTGATTGAGGCTCCAAAAAGCATGATCTCTGCATGTCCTTCAAATATGAACCAGTCTCTAGACCTTACATCCTTGCTCAATTGAAGGAATTCTTGAGCCTTAGGGAGAAATGTTGGGGGCAAGGTCCCATTCAAGAACTTGTAAGCCACTGGAAGGAATAAGGAAGTGAATTCAAAGAGGCCACCATCTCCTTGATCACCCATTATTAGGTCTATCTAGAATACCACTGACTGGTTCTTTTTGTTTATGTCAACAATATTTAGTTCCAAACTTGTCAAATGTTTAGCACTCTCGTACAGAAATAAATAAGTAATAACTAAAGGAAATTTGAAGGAACAAGTAAGTGATAGAGTGATGAATTGAGTGTTAATAGTGTCTACCCAAAATGTTGGAATATCTAGTGCAACTTATGGTTTCATCATCAAAGTGAAAAATCCCAGCACAACTTTATCAACCTGTCTAGAGTCCTCCTTCCCCAAAATCTTAAAAATCACATGCAAGATTGGTCTTATATCTGCTGCAAATATGTCTAAAGCAAACACATTTCTATCTAGAGAGAATTGTCTAGATTGAGGAGCTAAGAATGAGGTAGCATATGAAAACTCCTAGGATGATAGGTTATCATAATATGAGACCAAAGACTCTTCAGTAGAGGTAGTATAAGTTCTAGATACATGGTAATTCAAAGCTTGGTGAACTAATTGAGAGGTTACTTGGAAAACATTCTCCCCAAATTGATTCACTGCAAAGAACGTCATATCGTACATTGATGAGGCTAATAACCGAATGAATTCATGGAACAAGTGAGTTTTTGGGACAAATGCTCCTAAAAGACCTCACCTAACCATTGCCATGAATACAGGGGAATTTTTATGGTTTAGAATGACTTCTTGATACAGGGAAAGGTGCTTAATTGTACAAAATGTGTCAGAAATATCATGTTCAATGCCCATTAACAGGATATGGATGACAGAGGAGGAACTTAATTGTTTGGCTATGGCATCTGTGAATGATTGTTGCTGACTCGAAATGTTGAACTGGAAGTGAAGCCGCTCGATATTGAAAGAAAATGACTAATGCAATGGGGTTTTTACTTTCCTTTTATATATGGTAAGAAAAATGGAGGGAAACCTGTAATTAATGTAACGAATTAATGGAGTAGCAGATGAGGTGATGGGGTACAGTGCTTGAGTTGGATGGAAATGAATGGGATTGGCAGATGGTGTGGCAGAGGTTATGTGGAGTAAACAATACTGGGTGGCCTGCTACAGGAGTAGGGAGTGTACGGGAGTTTGATCAAGGTTGAACCCCCACAACAATCATAGGTCGTTGATTTCTGTTAGCCATGTTGACGTTAAGGTCAACTATGGGGGTTGGGCTATAAATTATAACCTTTGCTCCTTGATCCCCCGTAGAACACTTTAGCTATCTCCCTTGTCGATCTTTGGTTGCACTTCGCTGACATGTTCAGGCTCTAACCGATGGATCAGGCCCACTTACATAAAATCTTAAGTTTCGTCATTAGTGTAACAAATACTCTAAAATTTCTATTTCTCTTTTGATTTTCAAAACTTAATATTCCATTTTTTTGAATTTTGAGTAATATAAAAAAATTAATATTTAAATGACAAAGTAGGCTACAGTAGGTGCAAATAAATAATTGTTGATGGATCTCCTCTTCCACCTTTAATAACACTTGCTACAGTTTTATAACTTGGTTGCTTGAACGCTTGATTTCACTCTCGCTTGATGATGATCATTTTTCTTGAATGGTTCATCGACAACTTGTGAATGCTTCAATCAACTTCACACTGGCTCGTTTGTTGTAGATGTCATGCTTTTAATTTTCACACTTGATTTTGACACGCTCGCTTGCTTGGTTGTTTGAATGACATGCTCCCTTGTTAAACACTGGCTTGATTTGTTGCTCACTAGAATTCACACTTGTTTGATGATGATTGCTTGCTAGATGGCTTGCTTGAACTTGTTTGATTGATTACTAACACTTTGGGCTTTGTTGAATCTACTCAATGAATGTATTGATTTAAGAAAAAAGGAAGGGTGTTGAACACTATCGAAAATGTACCCAAGAGACAAATAACAAGTTCAATATTAATGACTCATTTGAAGACTTACTTGAGTTAATGTATTCACCTTAATAATTCAAATTACGGTGTCGGTTACAACCGAGAATGCACCCGTACAATTTGGTTAAAGAATGTTTATCTGCAAGTGATACAAAAAGTGTTGATGGTGTTGATGTCATCTTGGCTTGAAATGCTTGATTTTTTAGCATTCTTAACTTCACTGTGTTGATTACATGATGTGAAATGTTCTTGCTTGGAAGATCATCTTATCAGGTTGATGATGTGATGCTTTGCGCTTGTGTACTTAAGCTTGATTACAGGAGCTTGATTAAGTGTTCTTATACTTAAGCTTCCTTATGTGCATGTAGTTGTTTAAGCATAGTAAAACGAGAGCATTTTGATAATCTGAACACAAGTCATGCAGACGGAATCATTACACACGGTGTACCTAAGATTCCCTTATTTAATTTCGAACAGATCTAGGACACAAGTACCACAAAAATTATGATTTTATTAATTACTCGAGTACATCATTCTTCAATGTCACAACTTCATCGTGTAAACTTCTCAATGAGAATGTCACACTTGCAAAGTTTTGGAAGCAAATTGTCTTGAAAAACTTCATGCACTAACTCAATCGCTCTTAAAGTAAAATATTACTTTGGATTACAATAATGACTTTCACTCAAACAAATTCACTTATCACTCCAAATTTACAAAATATGCACCTTATGACTCCATAAAATCACTTATTACTCCATTACATAAAGAATTAGAAATACTCCTTATATTAACCACCACTTATCACTCCAAAAAAGTTTTACAATTTAAAAAGCATACCTTTTCCCTCCATTAAAATACTTTATGATCACTCTTTAAAAAATTCCTTTACATACTTCTCATTAAAAAAATTATTAGAACTTTATGGTTTCACTTGAAGTCACGTTTCCTTTAAACTTTATAGCTTATGTATGTAAAGGTATATGCACCATTCCCTTTAAGCATATAAAACCATATGTGCCAAAAAAAAAACATACCATACGTGTCTTTTCAAAATATTCTCCACAGTATACTTTGAACAGTGTCCACATTGTCGATCTTACAAATTCATCCTTCCAAGTTTATCTCCTCAGTCTGGATAAAATGAAGCTCTTGGCCCTTCCAAAATACTCAAGGCCTCTTTCAAATTGAAAGCACCCAGTGTCCCAATTAATAATGCAACTCATCTTCAGGAACAAACGGATCTTGGCTTCAGTAATATGCGCTCAGTCCCTACCAAAAATAGGTTTTAATATTCTAGCAATAGTACTCAATAAATAAAATCATTCTCTTCTCAAACTTGACAATTCTTCTTTAAAAAAATAATAGATAATGGCTCTCTGCAAATCCACGCATGTCACCAGATTCTGATTTAGAATTAAATGCAATAATATAAAGAACTACACATGCGGCTATACTACCAAGAACTGAGTAGTGCCACCAATTCCTGGCCTTAACTACTCCATGGCTTCTATTAATTTATAGACTGAGAACCGACAGGTTTTCGAACTTTGGGACTCAGAATCGATTGTGGCTAGCAAGAAGTAATTGAATTTATCCATTTGAAAAATTGAGATTGTTTCTTCCCAGTACTCCTCGTCTGGCAATGGGTTTCCATTCATTCATCGAGATTGGGTTCTGAATGAATGATTGAGATGGGCCGATTGAGGAATTCATTTCATGCAAAAATATGCAAATTTCCCTGCACGGACTTTCCCAGTCAGTAGTCCAACAACCAATTTGCAAGGCACGTATATTGAACTACGGTGGGGGAAGAGGACAGGAACCCTTCACCTACGACTTACACACCAGAGGTCTACATGACCAAGCTCGACAGAGACCTTGCGATGCACTTCTACAAGACACCCAACAACGAGATGGAAAATGAAATGACGGTGTCCGTCAGGATCAACACTCCGCTGCCCAATTGTCATATTTACCATTTCGCCTTCTAACTCTACATCTACTTCATGAACATCATTGAATGCATCTAGTATTTAACCATACATGTTACACCAAAATATGGTTACATTTATGAAATCATCGAAGTAATGGGATATGACCCTCGAACTCTAGACCTACAAGGCCTTTTAAGTTGTGTTGCAAGTACATTCAATCCTTCAACATTGTCCTTCTCTATCTACACAAAAAATCACAAATAGATCCAAAATACAGATCAGAACAGATGGAATCTCTCTCAAAAGGTTGACTAACATCTAGTGTTGTGGAACTTAGGGGTGATTTCATTGGCATCACACACTGGTCAAGTGGCTCAGATCTTTTCATAGTTCTGTGGCTCAATGCACAAGACAATCAAACTTCTCCACCTTAAATTATGTGAATAGAAAAGGGTCCTTTACTCACCGTAGATAAAATAACTTATGCTGGGTTTTCAGAGTGCAGTGGTTGATATCATAAAATATTTTTTGAGTATGTTGGATGGAATGTTTGATCATTCTTGAAAGAAAATGAACAAACATACACCTTTCCAATTTCTAGAAGCATGGACTCACCTTCCTTGTCTAACTATCCAGTAGAGAGTGAGGGTTTTAATTCCATTTGGTCCAATACTCCTATGACCTCATCCTTAGATTCTGAAGCTTCTTCTGCCAATAATCATAATCAAGCCACCCTAAATCTCTCAACAATGAACACTAGTAAGGGTTCATCATGAAAGTCTATTACATGATGTGAGTTTAAGTAGTGAACCAAATTCCGGCAGTCAACAGAGCTATTCTCATCCAATAGGGGGAGCACAGCTAGCACACTTTGATTCCAAAAGTTCAGCTTTTCATTCAAATTCAAATCAGCAGGGGGGATCTTTGTGGTCCGATGGTTCAAATGCAACAGGTTCTTTATTCCACTACAACATGAACAAAGGCACTTTTGTTAAGGTTTTTTGAAGTTTCTAATTAGTCAAGTGGTCATTGGTCTCAGAAAACAAAATGAGAACAGGGCTTTCCATCTGAAGAGCTTGCAGAATTTCCATGTCAACACGATGAAAACTAACAAAATAATAGAACATTCATAATCTACAGATCCACATAGCACACAACACAAAAATATACTTATCTACTACTCTTCACAATCCATCAACATTCCATTTCAACTACACTGACTATGAACAGGAAAAAAATTCACATAAAGATTTCTTTCTATGGATTTGATTTCTGGAAAATCTAATTTCAAGATTAATTTGCAATTTGCAAAAAATAAAAATAAAAATAAAAAAATAGATCACCATCACACATCACCTCAAAATACATTATAGAAGCCTTACTTGTCCCTACCAATCGATATGGCTCTGATACCAATTGAAGAAAACTAAACTACTAATAATAAAGCACTCATAAAATAAATAACATAAATATAGAAAAACCACACATGGAAAAAAAGGCCTCAGCCTTACAACATTCCTCACATTCTCATTATTAAAATAATGTTTATGATACATATAAATACATGAGGAAGTCGTCTCAAGATAGTGCGTGTATCTTGAACAAACTTGGTTCAGAAATTTTCTCAACAAAACACTAATCTAGGAGAAATAGTTGGAGAGAATCTCTCATCCTAACTAAACTCCCTAGTTTGAGGAACTAACTCCTAATTCTCAAGATTTAATTTATTTAATTATAAGTTTGGATTTATAATTATCTTATTATGAGAGTGAGGCTAACATTGGCATGCACTAAGAAAACACTAGGCACCCTTGGATGTGCCCTCTCAGATATAACAATGAACAATTCTTGAATAGAAAAGAAAATTAAACATGTATCTTTTACCCACATAGAGTTGAAAAGGGTGCCCTCATAAGGAAACACAAAGATCACCTTCCCATCATAGAGACCATAACATCCTAGCTCCATAGACTAAACATTCCAATGCAATCTAGGGTCCCAAATTAATATGCCTAGAGCCACCTCCTCCATAGAATGGAAGCCATTAATATATGCATTACTAATCTGCTTAGTGTTATCAAAGTGAAGGGCAAGAGATGGATGTAATATATAGCCACCCTACACTCCAAGAAAGAAAGCTTCCAACAATGTTTCACAAATCATTCCCTAAAACCCACATTCATGAACTGTTCCAAACCAAACAAGACTTATAATCATGATTTTATACCAAACCTTCATAACCCGCTCTCTGATGATGGCTTCCCCGACACGCCTCAACATGGTAATCGTGT
>APFE031223613.1:0-49155 GCA_000404065.3 Pinus taeda
TCCTCCAATAGTTGTAGCACCCTATCAACATGTTCAACATGATCCTTGCAAGACTTGTCGTAGATTAGTATATCTCAAAAAATACTAACACAAATTTTCTAAGGAAGGGTTTGAAAATGGAATTCATCAAACCTTGAAATGTAGAAGGTGCATTGGTAAGGCCAAAAGGCATGACCAAAAACTCATAGTGACCCTCAAGAGTTCTAAATATTTTTTTGGAATGTCTTGAGACTTCATTCTGATTTGATGATATCCTGAACGAAGATCTAAATTGGTGAATTAAATTTCTCCATGTAATTGATCCAATAATTCATCACTGACCGGAATGGGAAATTTATCTTCAATAGTGAGCTTGTTGATCTCCCTATAATCTAGACACATGCACCATGATCCATCCTTCTTGTGCACCAATACTACTGGAATAGAGAAATAACTTTGGCTAGGTTGAATTTACCATCCTCTAGCATTTTTGCAACCATATGTTTAATTTCACTCTTTTGGGCATATTGATATCTGTAAGCCCTAATGTTTGGAGCAACACTTACTGGAATCAAATGAATAACATGATCATGATCACGAATAGCTGGGAGGCCTTTGGGAGTCTCAAATGTCTTGGAATGATTGTAAGAAACATTCTAGACATCTCAAGAAATATATGATTTCGATGTGGGAACCTCCAGTGAACATAATTGTGCAATTACGCCCCATTGTTCTTTCTTTAGAAGATTTTTCATGCTGTTAGAGGTTATTATCTTTCACAGTTTCCCTGTGATACCCCTTAATTCAACTTCCTTTCCTTCCCAAAAAAATTTCAAGAAACGTTCATGAAATTAAAAGCTATCGTACACAAAGCTTGTAGGCATTGGACTCCTAATACAACATCAGCACCACCACTTGGAATGGAAATAATTGAATTATTCACTGCATATTCTCCCATAGATATCTTTATATTATGGCACTTTCCAGAGAAATTTATGGTTCCTCCATTTGCAACCATTACTTGAGACTCTGGTGTTGGATATAGGAAGCAATTCAATTCCTTGGCTATCTTACAATGAATAAAATTATGGGTACTAACCGAATCAATCAACACTGTTAGCTTTTTCTTCTTGACATGTCCTTCTATTTCGAGGGTTTGAGGAGTGGTAATTCCTACTAATGCATTACAAGATATGGCCGGATTCATTTATTATTTCCGTGGGTTTGGTTCCTGGTGTATATCCTCTTCTTTTGACATTTCTTGTTCCTTTTCTTCCTCCTCTTCACAATCTATGTGAAATAATTTCTTCTCAGCACACTAATGACCTTTAGTGTATTTTCTATCACAAAGCCATTTTTCTCTTTTTTCTTCCAATTGTTGTGGTGTCAACCTTGTAAGTTGTGGAAGGCTAGGGGCGGCAACACTTACATATTTATAGTTATGAGTGGTATGCTTCCTTGTTTCCATAATTTTGCTTTCAATTTTTCTTGCCAGCCTGAATGCCTTCTCTAATGAATTAGGTTCCCAAATTGCGAACCTCATGTTGGATGTGATCCTTTAAAGTCCCTATCAACACATCAATCCTATGCTCCTATAGAATAACTTTTACCATTATATTCAATTTTTTGAATTCCTCAATGTACTCCATCATTTAACCCTTCTTTTTTATATTTATCAATTGGCTAAAGATGGTGTTTTTTTTTTGTATCATCATAGTGTGCTATCATTTCCTCCATAAAATATTACCAAGTGACAATTTATTTACGAGAGAAAATCCATCGATACCATACAAACTGATTGTGTTCCAAATATAAAGTTGCAATGCATACCTTTTGTGTGTTTTGCACATTATGGAGATCGAAATATTGTGTTAGGTCCCTATAATACTAGTGATTCCCCCATTACTATTATCATTGTAGCCCTTATTGTTATTTTTGTGCCCCTATTGTCCCCATATTTTTATTATTGTGCCCCATAGAAGCCCACTATTGTTATTTTTGTGCCAGTATATTATTATTGTTATGTCAACTATGATTATATTGTGACCCCTTAGACTCCTATATATAGAAAGGAGGTTTTGTCATTTGTATCATCCAAAAATTGTTCATTTGTGTAATGTAAAGGAGGTTTCCCCCTCGAAGAGGCTAATTTCTAAGTCATTGATCTATCTTTTCTATCTTTTTATGTGCTAGTTTCATAAGATTTGGTATCAGAGCTTTGGATTATAGGGTTTCACTGCTCCAAAACATGTCATTGTGGAATTTTCACTATAACGTTTTTTTTGCGATGTTTCAAAAGCTAAAATAAAAACCCATTTCAATGGAAATCTTTCTGATCCTTAGGTTTGAATTTTAGATCTTTTCTCGCTATATTTTCAGAGATATGATCCAAGGAATTAAGTTTTTTTCAGGCTCCTAAATTACATCCCAAACATGTGACCTTGGGAAAATCTTCGTAACATTCTTTATAATTATTAGATTGAATTTCTGTAAGAAGTTACAGAAAGAGGATGGACCGTAGTTTTTTGTGCATCATTTTTAGGTCTGAAGGTTGAAACAGTAACACATGGAACGTCATACAAGTTCGCTCTACTGAAAAAGTGTATAATCGGGTCATCTTAGGATATTGGGCATAACACTTTCTTGTAGAATCCAATTTCGATCAGACTTGTGGCATTGGAAAGAGGGCTCAGAGGGATACCATAGTTCACAAATTTAGACCATGGAGATCCAAAATGTTAGAGATACATGAGATAAAATATCGAGCTCCTACAAAGTGAAAAAAGGTGTGTGGTTTTCATTTTTATTTTTCATAAGTTTGGTTTAAAAAAATAGTTTTAAAGAATTAAAAGGGCATAGTGAAGTGTAATTATCACTAATTGATGCCCCGAAGAAAGAAAATGGAAACACCTAGTGAGCAACCTGAAAGATCTAGCATGACTCGTGAAGAAGAGGTAGAAATGCAACATGATATATCAAAATTACAAGACTAAGTGCAACAAAATTCACTGTCACAAAAAGTAATAGAAAATAATATGGATGGTTTAAGGATAGACGTGGAAGCTAATATGGATGACATGGAAGCTAAGATGGATGGTTTAAAGAAAGGTGTAGAATCTAAGATGAATGACATGGAAGCTAAGATGGATGGTGTGGAAGCTAAGATGAATGGTTTAAAGAAAGGCGTGGAAGCTAACATGGATGATTTAGAAGAAAAACTTAAAGGAAAAATGGAAGATTTGGAGACAAATTTGACATACTTTCTACAAGATATTCTTACAAATCGCAAAAGGGTAGTAAAGAAAACTCATGATGAGAACACAATAAATGTTAATCCTGATTTCATAGACTCTAACATTGGATTGAAGACCCACCATGTTCCAAATATCGATATGACGAAGTTTGATAGCAAGGATCCCATAACATGGATACTACAAATGGAGCAATATTTCGATCTCCATAATGTGCAAAAAACACAAAAGGTACGCATTGCAACTTTATATTTGGAACCAAATCAATTTTTATGGTATCAATGGCTTTTCTCTTGTAAACAAATTTTCACTTGGACAATTTTTACAAATGAAATGATAACACATTATGAGGATACAAAAAACAACACTTTTTTAGCTAATTAATAAATCTCAAACAAAAGGGTTCAATGATGGAGCACATTGAGGACTTCCAAAAATTGAATATAAGGGTAAAAGATATTCTAGAGGAGCATAGGACTGATGCATTCATAGAGTCTTTAAAGGATAACATTTGTCATGAGGTTTGCCTTTGGGAACCTGATTCATTAGAGAAGGCATTTAGGTTGGCAAGAAAAATGGAAAGAAAAATTATGGCAACAAGGAATCCTTCCACTCACAATTATAAATATGGAAGTGTTGTTTTGCCTATCCTTCCACAACCTACAAGGTTGACACCACAACAATTGGAAGAAAAAAGAGAAAAAGAGCTTTGTTATAGTTGTGATAGAAAATACACTAAATGTCATAAGTGTGCTTTAAATAAATTGTTTTACATAGATTGTGAAGAGGAGGAAGAAAAGGAACAAGAAATTTCAAAAGAAGAGGATATACACCAAAAACAAACCCCATAGAAAGAAGAAATGAACTTGGCCATATCTTGTAATTCAATGGCTGGAATTACCAGTACTCAAACTATCAAGATAGAAGGACATATCAAGAAGAAAAATGTAATAGTGTTGATTGATTTGTGGAGCACCCATAATTTTATTCATTGTAAGATAGCCAAGGAATTGAATTGCTTCCTGTATCTAGCACAAGAGAATAAAGTGATGGTTGCGAGTGGAAGAACCATAAATTTCTATGGAAAGTGTCATAATATCAAGCTATCCATGGCAGAATATGTATTGAATAGCCCATTACTTTCCATTCCAATGGGTGGTGTTGATGTTGTACTAGGAGACCAATGGCTACAATCCTTGGGTACAATAGTTGTTAATTTTCAAGAACTTTTCATGAAATTTTCTTCAGAAGGAAGGGAAGTTGAATTAAGGGGTATTGCAGGGAAATCGGGAAAGATAATAAGCTCTAACGGAATGACAAATCTTCTAAAGAAATAACAATGAGGCCTAATTGCATAATTATGTTTTCTAGAGGTTCCCACATCAAAATCATCTATTTCTCCATATCTTCAAAAAGTCGTGGACAATCATTCCAAGGTATTTGAGACCCCCAAAGGCGTCCCACCTTTTCATGATCACGATCATGATATTCATTTGATTCCAGGAAGTATTCCTTCAAACATCAGGCCTTACAGATTTGCCTATGCCAAAAAGAGTGAAATTGAACGTGTGGTTGCAGAAATTCTAGAAGCTAGTATAATTCAACCTAGTCAAAGTTCTTTCTTTTCTCTAGTAGTATTGGTTCACAAGAAGGATGGATCATGACTCATGTGTCCGAATTATAAGGAGCTCAACAAGCTCACTATTAATGATAAATTTCTCATTCCTATCATTGATGAATTATTGGATGAATTTCATGGATCAATTTACTTCACCAAGTTGGATCTTCATTCAGGATATCATCAAATCAGAATGAAGACGAAAGACATTCTGAAAACAACATTTAGAACTCATGAGGGTCATTATGAATTTTTGGTCATGCCTTTTGGCCTTACCAATGCACCTTTTACATTTCAAGGTTTGATGAATTCCATTTTGAAATCCTTAGAAAATTTTTGTTAGTATTTTTGAATGATATAGTAATCTACAACATGTCCTAGAAGGATCATGTTCAACATGTTGACAGGGTTCTTAAACTATTGGAGGAGAAACAATTATATGCATAAAGCTCCAAATGTTTCTTTGGAGTACAAGAGGTGGAATATTTGTGTCATATTATATCTCATGAAGGTGTTAAGGTAGACCCTAGAAGAATTAAAACCCTTAAGGAGTGGAAAATCCCCACATCCATAAAAATCTACGAGCATTTCTTGGGTTGACAGTGTATTATCACAAGTTTGTTAAGAATTATGGGAGAATAGCAGCACCTCTAACAACATTATTGAAGAAAGATGCATTTTCATGGACTCTAGAAGCAAAGAAGGCCTTTGTACATCTTAAAGAGGCAATGTGCCAAGCACCAGTCTTAGCTACACCGGACTTCCCAAGAACCTTTATTGTGGAATGTGATGCCTTAGGAAATGGAACTGATGTTGCTTTAATGCAAGAAGAAATACCCATTTCTTTTGGAAAGCCATCCAATCAAAGGAAAGCATTTACACAAATCCATTTATGAGAAGGAAATGTTGGAAATACTACATGCATTTAAGAAATGGTGATCCTACCTAATGAGAATCACTTCAAGGTAAAAACAGATCATAATAGTCTTAAATACTTTTTAGAACAAAGATTATCTTCAGAAGAGAAACAAAAATTGGTCACAAACATGTTGGGTTATGACTTTGAAATCATCTACAAAAAAGGGAAGCAAAATGTTGTGGAAAATGCATTCTTAAGAAAGGATGAGGATGTGGAAGCATTTCTTTGCACCATTTCTATTATCAAACTAGATTGGATAAACGAGGCAAGGAATGAATGGAAGAATGACAAAGAAGTGTGGGCACTATTAAAGTCAGTATTTGCATACTGCCATCAGTGATCAGAAATCCTCTCTTCATATCATATTAGGGTCCCATTCTGAAATTTTTTTCATTCCACTAGGTCATCATGCAAAAATTTGGTCATTGAAGGTTGAATTAGGGTTTCCTTTACTCCTTTTAGTAATTTGCCCCTTGCTAGCTCACTTCACCTTTTGCTAAAGTATACCATTAGTCATGACTTGTCTTCATCATGACAATCATTTTCATCATAGTCACAGCCACTCAAAGTCTCCATCAGATCTTAGTATTTCCAAGGTCCACTAAAACACCATCTCCTGCATAAAATACCAACAAGTGAAGGAGTAAGAATAAACAAGATTTCGTCAGCAAAATAGTTTGTAACTTGAATATTCAAGCAAAAATGTAATTTTATGGATTTAATATGTAATAATTCTCATGGTTCCAAGTGTTGTAAGATCAAATTTCCACCAGACAAAAGGAAGAGTTTAAAATTTATTATGTTTCCAAATCCAGCAAGAAGATCAAGTTCAAAGGTAAATTGTAAAAGACAAGTCAAGTTTGAGAAAGAAAAAGTGGGTCCCAAGACCAATTTTGAACATTTAAGCAAGGTATAAAGGCCACCAAAGACTAAGGGAAGGCTCATTTGCACTCTTATCCATATATATCGCACTCACCTACATGCCATCTACCTCCCTTGAACTTTTCCCTTGCCCATTCCTCTCATTTCCCTCTCCTAGGGTTTTGAGGGAATTTTTCTTGGTTCCATGACCTCCATAGTTAAATCATCAACGAAACTTGTATCCTGGTCCTCTTACGCCTTCCTCTATCCTTAAGATACCTTCCTAAACACTTACCATCACTCATATCCATCAAAATCATCATTTTTCTATGAACCCTAACCTATTGCTACGCTTTTGACACATTTCTAGACTAGGCCTGTGTTTTTCCCTTCTGGACCCCTTCCCCTCACTCAATCGTTGAAATTCTAGTTTCCCCTACTTCCTAACATCCCTCCCTACCTCCCAAATTTTCTAACCATTTATAAGCCCCTATACCCTTTATCCCTTCATTCCTATAAATTTCCCAAATAACCTGTTTTGCCTACACTAAACCCTAATTTCCTCTCCCATTGAGCTAGGGTTTACTATGGAATCAGAGACATCATAGCAGAGGAGGCATAAGGGATGTCATATCAGCAAGTATGAGGCCCTCCAACTAATAAACATCATGTATCCATAATTTTTCACACAAGTGTTATGGTTTTGGATAAATGTAAAACATACAGGTGCTACAAGAGGTTTTTTGCACTTTTGGAGTGACCTTGGAAAAATCAATTGTTATCCTAGCTGGGGTGTCCAAATGACTTTCTGGATGCATTAAATGATAATTAGATAGAAATATATTTCCAATGATCTATCATGAGCTTAAGTTGGAGTTGAGGAAGGCCTCAAAATGTTGCCTGCAAGAGCACACTTCATTTTTGCACCCTCATTCTGCACTTTTTGACCAGTCTTGGGAGAATTGATTTTTGAGGGGCTATACTTAATCTTTTATAGTGATTTATAGGTCCATTGTGTAGCCACGAGATATATATTTCCACTAATCTATCATGAGATCAATTTGGACTCCAGGAAGGCACTCAAAATCAAGTTGCAACATGGAGGGAGTGCATGGCAAAGAGATGGCGTGCCTAGCACAAAAATGGCGTGGTGAGCAGTCTTGGGAGAAACTCTCTTTGAGGGGTCAAATCAAGTCACTTTTGGAAACTAAAGGTAGATCTGGAAACTAGACAGGACAGGATCTCCAATGAGTTATCCTAGGCTCAATTTTGACACAGGGAAGTCACTCAAACCTTAGCTGCAACATGGATGGTGCGCATGGAAAAAAGATGGTGCGCCTCGCACAAAAATGGCGTGTTTGAGCAGTTGTCTGATATTCTTCATTTTTCACTGCAAATTTGATTTTCATCTTGGGAAATCAAGTTTTTACTTATGTAATTGATTATTTAAATGTAAATATGGTGTTTGTATTGTTACCTAGGGTAAATACATTAGGTAAATCGACTCAATGAGGTGTAATGAATCAATTTCATTGTAATTAGGGATGAATCACTTTGACCACCCTATACTCTAGCTATCAGTTCAAATTTTGGTGGAACTGCTCCTCCACTCATGGATTCGACCCCTGAGGCTAGGATGAGTTTATTTGAGGCCTATATCTTGTATTTTTCATTCTTTTCAAAGGTTGGAATGAGTTGGATATTTGGCTTTTGATCAAGAGACACTATTGTATCAGAATTTGGCCAGTTTTAATAGATGAGTTGCAGCTATTGCCTTGGGATATTTGTGGTATGAACATTTAGCATTATTTCTTGTATTTTCTCATATGTTTGAATGTGTTGTTTATTCCAGCAATCATTTCATGTCTATTTTGTGATATTTTTCATGTTGATGAACAAACTTTATGAGCTTTCATGCTCTATTTTAGGGAAACTTTCATAGTCTGTAAACATTTCTTTAGTTTAGGAAAAATTCATGTGTTTTCATGCTTTTCCTAGCTCCTTATTAGTCTAATTCATCCCACACAAATACCGTTAAGTGTTATGTTTTCTACCTACCCTTCCCCTTTGAATGTCAACAATCATATCTCATTTTCCTTGACCTAGTTCTTGACGTAATCCTCATCCAATAGCCCAATCAAACAAACAAAACCCTCTGCACTTTATAACTAGCCTAAAACCCTAATCCATCTATCCCTCTTGGCTATGATTCTTTGGAGATATCCCTCTTCGGCTTGGTAGGGCTAGATACCAAGTCAAAAGGTTGGTCTATGGTTACCTCAACTTGACTCTTCCTCAGCCTTGGAGATTCAGAGGAGAGATAACAGACACTCATTCAAAAGTTACAACAAGATCCCAGTACATCTGATACATTTAGATGGAAAAATGATTTGTTATGGTACAAAGATCAGTTATGCCTATGTAAGAATTCCCAACTCAAACAAAATATTATTATGGAATTGCACACCTCTCCCTTAGGAGGGCACTCAGGATTTCTAAAAACTTACCACAGGGTTAAGAAGGAAGTTTTCTGGGATGGCCTTAAATTAGATATTCAAAAGTTTGTGGTGGAATGTTTGGTTTACCAACAAAATAAAGTTGAAACAATTAAGACCCCATTTCTATTACAACCTTTATCCATTCCAAGAGAACGTTGGGAGGAGGTTCCAATGGATTTTATCACAAGTTTACCCAAGTCCGAAGGAAAGAGTGTTATCATGGTGGTAGTTGAAAGACTTAACAAGTATGCACACTTTTGTGCATTATCTCATCCATTTAAAGAGAGTGCAATTTCTACTGCATTTATGGAAAAAATTCATAATCTACATGGAAACCCTAAGATTATTGTAAGCGAGAAAGATCCCATTTTCACTGGAAAATTTTGGATCAAATTATTTTCTTGTCTTGGTACTCAATTAGCTCATAGCTCATCTTATCATCCTCAATCTAATGGGAAAACTAAGATAGTAAACAAATGTTTGGAAGGATATCTTGATTGCGTTGTATCTGATAAATAGACACAATGGGTCAAATGGTTGCCTCTGGCTAAATTATTGTATAACACTTCCTTCCATATTGCAGCAAAAATCGCCCCATTTATGGAACTTTATGGATATCATCTACCATCAATCACATCATATTTTAGAGAAAATTCCAAGGTTCAAGCAGTGGAAGTTCACATCGAGCATCAACAACAAGTTCTTCAACTCTTAAAGGATAACCTTACTTTGGTACATAATAGAATGAAACAACAGGCAGATCAACATTGCAGCAAAATAAGTTTTGATGTAGGTGATTGGGTATTCCTACAGCTACAACCATATAAACAAATGCCCCTCAAGCAAGCTAAGAAGGATAATAAATTATCACCAAAGCATTATGGTCCATACAAGGTGTTGCAAAAGATAGGTACTATGGCATACAAATTCGAGCATCCTGTAGCTTCCCCAAGTGCACCCATTTTTCCATTTTTCATGCTTAAATAAGGTTATAGGTGACAAGTTCCCAGTTCAAACAATATTGCTAGAACTTGATGAGGAAGGAAAAATCATATTGGAACCTGAAGCAGTCATAGAAACAAGAACACGATAGCTACAAAATCGATCTATTTCACAGTATCTCATCAAGTGGAAGAACTTACCTGCTGAAGATTCCACATGGGGGGATGATAATTTTATACAGAAGCATCCAGAACTACTCAAGGGTTGAGGACAACATTTTTTTGAAGGAGAGGGGCATGTTAGGTCCCTATAATACTAGTGATTCCCCCATTACTATTTTCATTGTAGCACTTATTATTATTGTTGTGCCCCTATCATCCCCATATTGTTATTATTGTGCCTCATAGAATCCCACTATTGTTACTTTTGTTCCCTTATATTATTATTGTTATGTCGGCTTTGATTATATTGTAACCCCTTAAACACCTATATATAGAAAGGAGGTTTTGTCATTTGTATCATCCAATAATTGTTCATTTGTGTGATGTAAAGGAGGTTTCCCCCTCGAAGAGGCTAATTTCTAAGTCATTGATCTATATTTTCTATCTTTTTGTGAGTTGGTTTCATAACATATTGCTCCATCTTTAGTATCCATGTTACGGGATCCTTGCAATCAAACTTCCTCATATCGATCTTTGGAGCATAGTGAGTCTTCAATCCAACACTAGATTCTATGAAATCATGATTAACATTACTTTTGTTCTCATCATGATTTTCCTCTACTACCTTTTCTCCATTAGGAAGAATTTCGTTTAGCAACTTTGCCAAACCTCTTTTCAAACCTTCCATGTCATCTTCAATGTTTTCTTTCAGTTTTGCTTCTAAACCATCCATCTTAGCTTCCATATTAACTACCATATTAGCTTCCATGCCATCCATCTTCACTTCCAGGCTTTTCTTTAAACCATACATATTAGCTTCTGTTACTTATTGTGAGAGTGAAATTTTTTGCACCTGGTCTCTTAATTTTGATATATCATATTGCATTTCTTCCTCTTCTTCATGAGTCATGGTAGAGATTTCATGTTTCTTACTAGGTGTTTCCATTTTCTTTCTTCGGGGCATCAATTAATGATAATTATCCTTCGCTATTCCCTTTGAATCACTTCAAACTAATTTTTCAAATCAAACTTGTGAAAATAAAAAAACAAACTACACACATTGTTTTTCTTTGTGGGAGCTTGATATTGAATCTGTTGTATCTATGAAATTTCGGATCTCCAAGTCTGAAATTGCATCTTGTGGTAGCCCTATAAGTCCTCTTTCTAACCCCACTAGTCTAATCAATATTGGATTCTTCAAGAAAGAGTGATTCCAAATCTCCCACAATGACCTAATTATAGACTGATTCAGTAGAGAGGACTTGGACGACCTACTACGTGTCCCTGTTTCAACCTTCGGACCTGTTTGGGATGTAATTCGAGAGCCTGCAAAAACTCTAATCTCCTTGGATCATATGTATGAGAATATAGCAATACAAGATCTGAAATTTAGACCCGAGGTTCATCATGATTTCAGCTCAAAAGTGTTTTAATTTCAGCTTCTGAAACTTTGTAGAAAAACAGTTATAGCGAAAATTCCACAATGACCTGTTTGGAGCAGTGAAACCATAGAATCCAAAGCTCTGGTACCAAATGTTATAAAACCAACTCACAAAATAGAGAAAATATAGAACAACGACTTCAAAATCAACCAATTTGAGGGGGAAACCCCCTTTAAATTACACAAATGAAAAATTCTTCAATGATACACATGACAAGACATTCTTTTTATATATAGGAGTCTAAGGGGTCAAAATATAATCAGAGTTGGCATAACAATAATATTATGAGGGCAAAATAATAACAATAGTGGGCTTCTATGGGGCACAATAATAAAAATATGGTGACTACATAGGCACAACAATACAATAAGGGGGTTTCACTAATAATAATAATAAGGGGCTACACTAGTAGTATAGGGACCTAACAGGGGCTCTTTCCTGCTACAGGTTGCTCAAATTCTTTGAGAACTCTTTAATGAAGGTTGGAAAGCCATTACTAACCCACAGAGTGAGTTACTAAGAACCAAACCTTGAGGCATTTTTGATACATGACCACTAGATATTTATCACCATCCAAGGCAGATACTTTCTGATAGGGTTTCTAATAATGGGGGTGGTAAGAGAGGTGCGTCTAGTTTTACCTTGGGGGAGGCATGTGGACAAGTTCATAGATAGACAATGTGTGTTAGGTTCTCAAGTGAGGTACTTGTCCATCTAGTTATAAAACATAGAGAGATATGAGACATGGCCTATAACAATAACAATGATCCATATTCTAGGTATACATGATCTACACAAGGTATATATAAGTTAGATGATCTTGGTAGGGAGTGTACTCACATGGATCTACTATGGGTGGGCCCAGATGTTGTTGATGGTGCTAAAATGCCAATTGACCTCTTGCTAGATGGAGACAATAAGGAGCCATGCCTTTGGGATGATGATTTTCTTGTTCTTATTTGAGAAGATCTCAAATATTCATCCCCATATATGGATTCAATATGGGGGCCCACAAGATTCTAGGATTCTGCACTGAGAGTAGCTACTATGATGAGGAGAAAGAGGAGTTTGGAGGGTGTTCTAACCCAAATTTTTTTTCACATTAGGAATAGATCCCATTTTATATATAAGATTACCCACACTCGAGAATGAACTTTCAAGGTGATTTGAAGTTACCACTTCCACTGGGATGGGCATGGGGTTTATATGGCATGTGATATTTTTTTATGTTTTTTACTATCATAGGTTAGAAAGTATATGTATGTGGTACTAACATTTAGACTTGTGACATGTAAATATTGCATTGGTGAGGCAAGCTAGACAGGTATCACAACCAACAACACAGGGGGTCGAGGATCGTGGAGCATCCTCATCTCTGGAGAGATGAGAGATGGATGAGTTCATGGAGGATCTTAGGAGGAGATTGGACATATCACTAAGTGGTGTCAAAGAGCATGGGTGAAACAAGTTGGATGATCAGTATACAAATGTGTGTGCGAATATTCCCTCCAAGTGCCAAGCCCTTATGATGTAAGTGTTCATGGTCAATCAATCTATTAGATATTTATGTGCTAGTGGTGTGGACCCTATAGCACAAGACCCTCCAGTAGATGATGAGTATACTTAGGGGAAAAAGGTGCCTCCATTTTTTGTAATTAGGATTATAGCATGTTGTGGACATGATGGATGTACGTAGAATAACCGATTCCAAACACTTGTAAGGATGTTGGTTATACATAATACATTATCCATGTTTTTATAATTGTCATTTGTTAATAACTTCGTTATCTCAGTATGGATGCACGTGATAAATTCCAATCTAGAATGTTGTTCACAATGGTATCTACATAGTTATTTTGTGATTTAGGAACATGATTAAGTGAAATGGATTTAAATGCATGTGCCAAATGCTTAACTCGTAGATATTTTCTAAATAGGACAAGGTTATGCACATGAGAAACACCATTCAATTGCATGATGAGAACCTAGGAATCAAGAGAAACATGAAGGTGAAGGATAATATGATCAAGGGATTCAACTAAAAGACATATCATAACACCATATTTGACATGATTATTGGTGGCAGATCTGATGCAAATTATACTAGAGTGAAATAAGGAATGCAAAGGGGTAAATATGACCCAGGATGCCAAGGCTAGATCCCATAAGAATGAATTGCACTGTCAGCATAACTGATGTATAGTGTGGATGATGGATCCATCTAAAATGTGCAAGAAAAAAACCAATAATATGACAAAGAATGAAAAACTCTTTACATGATGTGAAAAAAAATTGTGCATTCTAGGGAAATTCTTAAGGGTAGAATTTCTTGGGGTAGAATGCATTTCGAGGGTTGGGAGAACCTCTTTCTCAAGGCCCTAAAGGTTATATGCCCCATTTCTCAAATAGTTTGTTATTATAAAAGGGACTCACCATAATGGTTCAAACTTTCTATGCCCTAGAATATCATGGGCCTGATCATAAATGAGAACTAGACCACCTTCATGGTAGACACAAGAGTGGACCTTCCAGTCATAGTGAGCTTTCGTGTGATTTCATTAGGGGAATTTGAGGTGAAAAATGGGCCTAAAAAAATTTACTAACAAAATTGAATTTAAAAGAACAAATAGGATTCAAGATGATGTCATCCCCAAAGGAAAATATTTTGCAGCGAAAAGAAGAAAAATGTTTTTTTAATTGTATTTCTAGCTTATCTCCTTACAGATTTACTCAAATTTCAAGTGTAGACACCCATTGGATGCATAATTAAATTCCACATCCAATAAGTACCAACTCTACATACTTCTAAATATACCCACATTGAAAAACATTTGAGAATACATTAAAAAAACATGTTCAACAAATTTTCTCATGTATTTTTAATTTTTTTCGATTTGGGTATACTCAAAAGTATGAAGAGTGGGTATTCATTGGATGTGGAAGTTAATTATGCATACAACGGGTGTATACACTTTAAATTTGAGTAAACCTATAAGGAGAGAAGCCAAAAATACAAAAAAAACAAGTAATTTCCTTTCTTTCTCTTTAAAAGTTCATATTTTGTTACTTTAACTATTATTTTATTATTTTCCTTGGTAAGCCCACTTTATACCTCAAAATTTCCCTAATTTTAGCCACTTAAATGGTTTACAACATAAATCAATGGTCTTCATTGGTGTGTTTTAGCATAATGAGTCTCTATTCTAAGGTGAAGTATCTAAGAGGAGTTTGATGGTAAGGTCAAGGGAGGGAACCTAACACTTGATTGGTAATATTTCCTCCTCTATATGAACAAGATGGAAATAAGTGAACCTAGTGTCATTCGTAACAAAAGTTCTATAGTCTCATAACAAAGGGAAGAGCATTAAATTCCAATTGGTATTGTGCCTATTAATCATCTATTGAAGCATAGTCATAAGGATCTTGTTGACAACTTAAATTTGTTCAAACCCTTGTGAGAAATAATATGATAAATATTGGTCCTGAAAACATAAAATTGAATATAGCTTGTGCCAAATTTCATCTTTGAAATGTCGGCCATGGTTAGAGACCAATTATTTCGGAACCCAAAATTGAGCAATGATGTCGTAAAAGAAGAAACAAGCCATGATAATCGTAGTGTTATTGAAGGCGAGCATGGTCTTATCCTATTTTGTGAAGTAATCAACAACCATGATGATGTACTTATGGACATTGGAGGAATTGGGTTTACACTCCATAGATTTAATGACCCATTTGCAGAAAGGACTAGTGTCAATAACGATGTGCAATGGAGCGGGAGGAGCCCTTGCCATAGGGGCAAAGATTTTGAAATTAGGACAATGTTTGATTGCTTCAATGTTATTGCTAAAGAGATATGGGCAAAATTATCTAGTGCACATGATGTTTTGAGCAGTGGCCATTCGAGAAAGGTAATCATCATAGGCACCATCATGGCAAGCATTTATCACTTTCTCAACTTTAACATGAGTAAGACAATGATGCAAAATGGTATAGACACCATGACAATAGAGATAATCACGTATAAGCATGTATTGGGGGGCTTGGTGATGAATACATTATCAATCATCTCAAGTTATATGAGGAGAAAATTTATGGTTTCACAGATATGTGAGGATGTCTCCACACCATAGGTCATCAGACGATATGGTGACCAAGTGGTTATCTGGAAGTTCATCATTCAAGGGTTGGTCTTGCACATCATTGGGAAATTTGGGAATGAACTCAGCAAGGGATAAGCCCTTCTTAATTTTAGGCACTGCAAATATCAAGTCAAATTCCTATAGGATAACAATCTAGTGGACATACTTCCCATTAAAGACCCGAAAACTCAACAAGAATGCCATGGAATTGGAATTAGTAACAACCTTGGTGGTGCACATCAAGATATAATGGCGTAGCTTCTAGATAGAGAAAAAAACAGGCAAGGCCAACTTATGCTCACAGGAATAGGACATCAGGGGTCCATTAAGGTTCTTTCTCACATAATATATGACATGTTTAGTCCCATGACTATCTTCTTTGACTAGGACCCTAGCAACCGCATAGGTGGAAGCTGATATGTACAAGATAAATACCTTTTCAAAGTTAGGTGGACTAATAAAAGGAGGAGAGGTAAGGGCACATTTAAGTGCATCAAAATATCGTTGGGCCTAATCATCCCATACAAATGGAATGTTAGACCAAAGGATTTGAAGAAACCCATGAGTGGTGGTGGCATATCCTAGAAAAAATCTATGCAAGTTGGTTTTCCCTTCAATGCTCTACAAATAGTTGCAAGGGGGAGGGAGCTTAATAATGGATTTAAATTTGAGAGGATCAATGGTGATGCCAATTTTGGACACAATGAATCCCCAAAAAATCTCACAGAAATGTAAAAGGAACACTTAAGATGGTTAAGGAATATATTATACTTGCAAGATAGAAGGAATATGGTACATGAATTGTCTAAGAGTTGAGACTGTTGTTTAAAACAAGCGGTGATATCATCAACGCAGGCATGAATAATATGTGCCAAGTCATGGAAACAATATGACATGGCATGCTAAAAAGTGGCCCCAACATTCTTAATCCAAAAATGCATAACTCTATATAAAATGATTCCCCATTGACTAGTCAAAGTAGTTTTATGTTAATCTGAAAACTAGATACTAATTTGATTGTACCTCGAGAATCCATCCATAAAAGGTAAGACCTCATGACCCACACACTAATCAATAATTTGTTCAATAAAGGGTGTGGGTAAATTGTCTTTGGGACATGCTTTATTAAGATCTCAAAAGTCTGTAAAAACACATATGGTGCCTTGCTTCTTCAAAATAGGAACCACATTAGAGACCCATGGGGTATATGTGATAGGATAAATGAGTTTCACTTGTTCAAGCCCGTCAATTTCAACTCTAATGACACCATGTTTGGAAAAGTGAATAGGCCTTTACTTTTGGTGAATTGGGATGGAATCTGGCCAAGTGTTGATGTGATTCTCAACATTGGTTATATCAAGTTCAGGCATCGAAAAATACGACAAAGCAAAGATATCTCAAAATTCCTTGAACAATATAGTGTAGGTGAAAACGTCTTCGTGCATTATGCCTCCAACAAGATGTATTCCTTGACTTGAGGTTTAGAAGAGATATTTACCTTAATGTTAGATGAAATATTAGCCATATTCCCCTATTTGAAATCATCAAGAGTGAGGATAGAGTTCTTGAACCAATCCACTTGACTGTGAATAAAGTCTTTCGATTCCACAACATACTGGTCAAATGGATGCGGTTGCTGTGAGAGAAAATATGAGTGATGATACATATAGTCCCATCGATAATCTAGGGTGATAAGAGACTCCATAATGTCGTCATTAGAATGAAAGACTAGAATGTGAGACTATAAAGGACCACTTGATTAAGATAGTGAAGAAGTATCTGAATGATCACTATGGGAGACATGGTTCACATGTGAAATTTATGTAAAGGGAGATGGGTGACTAGTGGAATAAAGGTCTACCAACGTTGAGACCTAGGTGACCTCAAAGAAAAAATATGCTTTCAAAGGTACACAATCATATGCTTTCTAGGAATCTAAAGATGTTGATCCCATGGATGATGAAAAATAAAGGATATGTACATTCCTTTTTCCATCTCCACATCAAGAGGACCAATCATAACTATGGGTTGACCAGTTCCCTACCCCTATGAAGAAAAGGCACCAAGGACCATAATTAAAGGATTTGAAACTCTACTATGAGCGACATCCATCTCGCAAAGAATGATGGGGGTATCATGAAAATGTGAGAGATCATGGTTATGATGAGAGTAGTGTTTGCATGCTTTGCACAAACAATAAGGTTGGTTTGTGCATAATTCGTTATTCTTCTTAGATTATTTACGTAGAGGGAAATGTACCCCAAGGACCTTTGGGTCTAGTTGAAGTTCATCCAAAGGAATGAAACCATTTAACCAAGGGAGAGTGGGATATTTATGGGTGGTGTGATCGTAAATACTGCACAAAGCTCGTGAAGGAGTAGGTATAGGTTTATAATTTTAAGTAGTTATTTCCTAAGTTTTCTTATTGTTGCCCCCCTTTTTCTTGGCTTTTCTGTCCTTTTTGAGTTCTTGTGCAGAAGGAGAAAACTCCTATCAAGGTTTCAATGGAACAAAAGAAACACAAGCGACTTTTGAAATTAGTTGAACAGTTGCCAAAGCCACATAGTGTTTAAGTTGATTCGGAGGGGTATTACGAGGAGGATCTAGGTACTAAACTAGAATTCCCAATGTGGGATTTGGAAAATTCAGCATAGCCATCATAGGTTTTCTAAGTTACTATTCCTGGTGGTGGAAATAAGAAAGGTATTTGATCGAGTGGATGATGACCAAGAGGAATCCCTCTTAGTACCTTAAGTGAATTTGCAACAATATATTGTTGATGATATGGTTGACAAAATGAGGGACCGGGCTGTTGAGAAACTCGAGACTTGAACACCATTCAAACATGTGAGGTGCTAGATGAAGTCAAAATAGGAAGAGGGCCATAATAGGCCCCAAAAAATTAGGAATATTGATAGACTCCAAGAATGATCTTAGTGAAGGAAGGAACTATTATATTTCCATCCATGAAGGAAATTAAATTCTCAAAATGAACCTGGAGCATAGGATCATAGTATGTTACTTGATCAATGGTGACAATCTTCCCATTTTGGGGGAAGCTCATGGTACGATAGATGAGGAACATAATTCCTTCATGGAATACATCAAACTACATCCTAGCATGATGTTATACACTAAGGAGGCATCAATAACCTCAACATCAATCAAGACTTTCTTGTCAAACAACTCGATGGGGCATTTTTAGTACAAGCCTATGAATTGTAAAGGTATTCCATGAAATGCACGAAGCGTGATCATAAATGGTAAGAGTTTCAAATATCCAAGTTGCTTACAAACTTGGGTAGACATCACACATGTGGATTCCGCTTCGTCAACAATGCATTGTCGAAGTGTTCTTAATGCATATTAGGATCTAGAAAGAAACGAAGGGGAAAGTTGAGGATTATATGCTTTATTGACATCTAAGATAATCATGTGATAATTTGAAGGATAAACAACACCCAAAGTAGAGAGTAGAGCCTTGCGTTGTGAAGGACATGTTTGGAGAAATTCCAATGCTAACATGGAAATGGGAGATTGTGCCAAGTCATCCACTATGCTATAATGATGGGCAACCTAGGAGTTTGTAGTGTTTCAATGTAATGGTCCCTTGGTGATATTAGGAGGAACCTCAACTATTGGTTGAGGGATCTGTATAGTACCAATTGATGATGATAGAGGCTATGTGTTTTTTTTTAGTTGTAGGAGGACCACATTGACACAACCAAGTACATAGGCTTACATTAGCAAAATCCATCATCAAAATCTAATAGGTTATGTGCCTAGGTTGATTGGGAGGAACAACATGGGAAAATTTTGTCCATCATGGGTGGCCACATACCCTTGAGTAGGGAATAGATTTCAAAACAATTCCAGCTTTGAAGGTGAAGTACTAGAAGAAGGAATAGGTTGATTTCATCTTGATGCAACTTATTTGCTTTCTCGTTCCTTTTACATCTCAGGGATAAGGAGACACTCATGTGTGTAACGGTCTTATGTACCACAAAATGAACAAAACTTATTCATGTGAAGAGCCTTGTTACACTTGGGTTGATTTCATTATTACTGGGTTATGGTATTAGAGTTATCAATGATTGGTATTAGGCTTTGGCCTTGGTTTCCTTGGTTACCCTAAGTTTGATAATTTTCCTTTCCTTTCCCATTATTCCACTTCTTTTAATTAGGGGGATTGGAAACATTATGCCAAGTATACAACTGACCTTGTTGATGAGGTGTATGTTAAGGGAGGTTGAGGTGTTGGTTCCATAAGGGTTGTGTTATCACTCTGTAATTTTCCTAGACTAAGGAAGAAAACTACAAAGGTAACCACAAAACCATTTTTAAAGCTGGGATCTATCCCTTCCAGCTTCAGAGAGGGATCTCTCTATATGATTTAGATTGCTACTTCAGATTTTAGGTTAGATATTTGAGTTTGAGATGGGATTTTCAAAGGTTTGGTTGAAAGATGCAGGAAAATTCCTTTAGGCATGGATTCATGAACCTTTGGGTAATTAATCACAAAATTACATAGCAATCGTAACAGGGCAGGATAGGAAAACGTTTGGATCTTTTAGAGTATCTGTGGGGTGAATAGGATGAATATGATTTAAGTTCAATTGAATATAGAGAATACTTGGATGAATTCTATATTTAACATCAAAAAGAAAACATGGATATTTCTAAAAAGCCAGAGTAGAGTATACTTAAGAAAATTCGGCTCTTAATCTTCTTGCAACAATAAAGAGGGAAAAACGTATGGAAACTAAAGAGAGAAACAATTTAACATAAGAAAGCACATCACCAATTGTCTAACACGGGAATCCTAGAACAAAACTCTCTGTATTTCTGCAAATTTATCACTTTGAGCCCAATCCATGACTTACATCAATGAAGATCCCTTTTCTTTATACATAATCCAACATGATCCAACCCATTCCAACCCTTTCTAAGTCTTATTAAAAAGTATTTATAGACTATCTCGAAAAATTTCAGACTTCAAATCAAACTCATTACAAAAATAATACATACCAAAAACATGTAGATATTTCTAAAACGAAACTAAATAATAGGAATTCTGGACAAATTTGGCCATTCTGTTGAATATTTAAAGGAAATATGTTGCTCCCTGTGGCTATATATTTCTGGGAGAAATAATTGATACAATACACCAAAAATAAAACAATCACTAGAAAGTGCAAGAAGTCTAGAAATTGGTTCAATAATGCTAATACTCTACCTCATTGCATTCCTTCTAAAAAGTCCAAACCATAAAAACATGGTGGATTATCATGATTGTGGAAAGGATGTAAAAGCCTTTCCCTTAGTGCCTTTATGCATTTCATAGTTTTGTGAGCAGAGGCGAGACCAAGGCTTATTATATTGGAGCTTTTAGTTGCGTGCCACTTTGAACTACAGGGGGTGTGAACTTTGCGATATATCTAGCCCTCGATGTTATAGACATATTTGGGCACTATAACCCCAATCATATATGTCGATAAACCAAGGGCTGTTAAACCCCTAAAAGTGTTGTTTCATACCCTAAAAGATCATGGTCAACTGATTACATCATTTCCCAGAAGTTCCACCTGAAAAACCACTCAAAACTGGCCAAAACTGGACCATACAGACTGCTCCATGCTTAGGGTGTGATGTATACTGGCTGCTACACTAGCCAGGTGCAATTCATACTAAAAAAGCCTTCTGTGGGGTGGGATGGGCGAGAGTAGACAAATGGCAGAGACAGTTTGCTAAGTGGAAACCCAAAGAATCTTCTAGAAACTTCTCATATGACACTTGCCTCTCTAAATTCGCCTAGGGATGAGTAAGAGATCAATGAAATCTCCAAGTGGAACCAAGAACTATCAGTGAATGACACTAATCAAAAACCTAGAAGCTGACTCACCCCTCTACAAATATCTATAAATGGATCCCTCAGTTGAGAGATCTAGAGGCTGGAATTTTGTAATTTATAAGGAAGTGCTTTTGGTTTCTCTTTGAGAAGAAACATTGTATTATTGGGTGATCTTGCTTTTCATGAGGTGAAGAGGGCTTTCATGCTGGGAGGATGATGTTGGATCAGACAGTTGGGTTGTAATCCTCTCTTCTATTTCTACTATCAATAAAGTTCTTTAAGTTTTCCTCCATATAATCGTGTATTAGTGAATATTGTTATTTGTGGATGCAATTGTATGGTTAATGCATTTCTGATTCTGCATTGTTTATGATATCATATATTGATATGCTTTGATGGTGTTTTGTTGCTTTACCTCTACAGGTATTCTCTAAAGCGGGACAAGTAGGAGAAGAGTGGCAAGCTCTATCAAGGGAGAGAGGAAACAAGCAAGAAGCCAAGCGGAAGATACAGGTTGGTCCTCTTTGCTTCTCTCTTATCTATCATACATAAAGGAAATCTTGAAGCGCTTTGAATTGTTTGTTTCTAAAATAGCTACCCGTCTTAGTGGGACTTGCAAATCGAAAAGACACTAGTTTTACCGAAAACAAAATGGTGACTCCGTTGGGGAGCGAATAGTTTGTTTGTTTGTTACTGTTGTTTTCTTTATAAACTACAGATGGAGCTTGAAGTTAAGCCAGCTAGCCTTCGAATTTCTTTTGCTATGAAACTGCAAAGTAGATCAACGCTACTTCAGTCAATCTGCGGGTTGGTTTATGAGCTGAACATCTGACTTGCAAACATCCTAAGTGCCCTTGTGGTAGCTCAATAACCTCATAAGATCATACCCCTATACTTTTTTTTACTATCTATCATAGCTCAGCCTAAATCACTGAACTTAGCTGCAAATTTTGAGTGAAAACCAAACTCAGCTTCGTTCCCTGGTACATCGCACTATCTGTAACTGGAAGCCTGCATGCATCACACTTCCCATGTGTTGCAGGTGAGATGTATCCCTGTTTCCCTTAAGGACAAGTGCGATGATTGAATGATATTGTTTTCCTCTCTAAAATTTTGTTTTTTCCTCCTTGTTTTCAGCTCTATTCAGTAGTTTTGCTGCTTATGATCAGTATATCGTTACTGCATCCTTCTTCCTTTACATTATTCAGCCTCCATTGATCAGGATTTGTGAATGTTTTTTATGTAGTTTTCATCATTTACAGTCCTCCTTGGTTGAAAGTAGCTTAATCGAACTGTGGTTTTTTATGCAAAGAAGTGTCGTAACTGTCATTTTGAGTCGAAAGAAGAGTGTCGTAAAGTATTCCTCTACGAGATAGTCAATTGTACTTTTGCCATTGTGTTTGATTTGAATTGTCAATATTTCAAGTGTTGAAAGCAGTTTTCCATTTGAAATTGAAAGTGTCGTCTTAGTCTTCCTTTCGTTTTGAAGAGAAATCGTTGAAGTGTCGCTTTGAAGAAAATAGTTTAGATCTGTACTTAGTTTTCCTTTTTGGCATTCTCACATTAAGGAAACAGAAAAACAAATACATGCATGTGTATTTGCATTTAGAATGCATGTGGAAAATGATTTAGGAAACGAGCATTTAGTGCGTGCTCTCTGCTCTCTATTGAAAGAATCATACTCTTCTTTCCTTACTAGCTAGGATTTTCATTGCTAAAAGAAAACAAATGACTATTTATCTTTTTAGATTACATATTTAGGAATTTTACATCTACATCACGTGGTGAACCTTGAAAGGTAAACTTCTAAAAAAGATCAACTCTAAAATAAACCTCAATGAACATAAAAATGATTTGGAACCTAACACAACACATCTAGAGGTCTAGGCTAGAGACATATTCTGGTGTCGTAAAACCTGGTAACTATTGTTTTTATCGAAGGTTGGGTGATTCCTCCTCTTTGATACGACAAGTTCCAATATGGACTTGTGCTCCCCATAGCATTGAGTATATATTGGGAGACCACAATAGGCTGTTATCCTTTATCCTTACGAAGCAGTGTCTGACGCCCTATTGATCGCAATGCATTGAACACAACATTCGGGAAGATTGACTGTTGCACATAAAGTCCTTGTTAATTTCTCTTTAATTTACCACCAAGGTGTATATTGCAATTTTCCGATTGGTTTGGTAATCCCTCTGTCTATATTTCTAGAGTAGTCACTTTCATTCCTTTTCAACTCCTTAAAAAAAAAGGTCCATCTAAGCACTTGTCACTTCAGGCTCATTAAAAATCGAAGGCGACTAGAGTCATCTTTAGCTTTTTCTTAACTCTTAAAAATTGAAAAAGCAAAGTTGTGTCAAAGCGTCATAAAATTTATTTAGTTCGGAATAACATCCATGTTCCTTCGTTGATCTTAGGTTGAGGTAATGGAATCCACCAATCAAGGATTTCCCCTTGGGGGGAATCCTAGTCCTTTCTCTTCTTGGGGAGATATTGGTGCTCCATATATGGCTACATTGTCCCTTCCGGGGATCAAAATTGGCCTGTCGATATGGCTATTCTCAACCTCTATCATTCAAAACATTGTGATTCCTTAGCAATCGAATCACCAACCAGATGATACTGAAGTTGTCCCCTCACCTTCTACTTCGTTTGTTTCTCCCTCTCCTTCTTCCTCTTCGCTTGGTGAAACTAGTGACACTAAAAACCAAGTATCTGAGAAGAAGAAGAAAGGGAAGGAGAAGAAGAAGAAGAAGTCAGCCAAGCAAGGGGGCAACCATGCATCATCCGACAAAAATCCATACACCAAACCTTCCAAACCCAAATCTCCATGCATAATTTGCAAAGGAAACAACTTTCATCAAGACTGCCCTTGCATTCCACGGATCTTGAGAGACTGGTCTCCCCGCTTGCACCCGCCGGTGTCATCAACCTTTGTTGATATGAATTTATGGGTTATTCTCATGTGGTTAAAATAATTAAATTGAAATAGCTTAGGAAAATTGGTTCTCTAAATTATTTCTTATGATGAAAGTTGGATTTAATGTCAAAAGATCATACTATATGGTGTATTTTGATCAACTTGGTAAATTATGGCTAGGTAATCACATTTTAGGTGATAGAAATCCTTGATCCATTTCTTTGAGAATAGTTTTTTAAATACTCCTTAAGTGACATATTTTCTATTATAAATGCTCAACCACAAACTCCCAAGCTTCACTAGAAAAATAATAAGTTGCATCAAGAGGATTCAAACCATTCCTTGGCCACCCGCAACCATTCCAAAGGATTGAGTTCATATTTATTTTCCTCTCTTAGAAATATAGGCACTTCCACAAAGGTCAGACATAGACCCTCAAATTAAGATTCAATATAATATCAATAATGATGTAGTATATATATTACTAATTTTCTAGTATAGTCTATTATATTTTCTCTTTTTGATAGCTATTGGATAATGTCATTGGACATCCAAATCAAAATATATGATATTTTAAAGTTAACATACCTTTTAAGACATTATTCTAGAGTTTGTCCTTGTGGCCAACCTTTATTTTGGTGTATCTCTACAATTTTGACCATTATAAGTCTAAATTTTTCTTTGTAGTATTATAATATCTCTTCTCTACAATCTCATAGTTACATGACCAAATTTGATCTGCCAAGTGAAATTTCTTGTACAACAGGCAACATGTCCAATTTTCTTATTTAATTATGAGATTTTTACATGAATTACATCCATATGTCTCCTCATACCCTTGAAAAGTGCACATTTTAAAAATTCTATGGAAAAAAGTTACAATAAACGCAAGAAGGTAACTCATTTGAAATTGTTTCTGAATTAACCACAAACCTAGCTTCCACAAGGAATATCTCTGAAATTAGAGTGAAAATCTATAAAAGTGTTATCTCATGTACACATATGTTTCCTCAACCTTTGAAATTTTTCATAGTGTGAGGTTTCCAAGAATAAATTTTATAACAAAATTTCCAATATGACTCATTTGAAATAGATTTCAGACCTATTCATAAGCCCCAACTTCCATAAGATATAACTTAGAAAATGTAACAAATCAGAAGCTAAACTATTTGCCACTTATACTTAACAATTTATACTCCATCTCATAATTTTATATTACATATAAAATGTTCCATAGTGAAAATAAAAATACGACTTGTTTAAGACTAATTTGTTGATAAATCATAAACCATAACTTTCATAGATTATATCTTTCAAATCATAATAAATTAATAATTAAATTTTATAACACTTGTACGTAGATAATTCTCCTAAATTAAGTAAAAGTTGCACCATATGAAACTTCTAATAAAGAATGTTATAGTGAAAATTCAAGATATGTCACTTGAAACACCAAAACCCTAGAATCATATCTTTGATACCAAATATGATGTTCCAAATAAGAAGAAAATGAGGAGGAAAAACCATGTATGCAAATGTGAGAATGGAGCACAACTCCAATATACATAAGATATATAAGTTATTTAAAAAAATATTAAAGAAATCGAGAACTTATTCCAAACACTCAAATGCATTCATACATTCAAATCACATGTCCTCAATAATGACTACATACTCTCTTTATATACCTATTAACACATTGCACATGTGGCCCCTTTCTTATTAGGCTAGCCTTATTACATAAAGAATTACACGTTTCATGCACATTTAACCCCATATATGTCCCCTCCTGGAGTCATATCATATACATTTAACCCCATGTATACCCTCCTTGAGGTCAGATCATCAAACTAGTTATTACACACAAAAGTAAAAGGAAAATACAATTAAGGAAGCAAAGGAATAACTCATGAAAATCAAAACTAACATAGAGAGAAAAAAACCAAAATAGATAAAATATCACCTTGGTAATATTTAAAAAAAATGAATAGAGAAAAACATCGAATAAAATGAATTCTAATGATATTTTTTACATTGTGGTTTCATAATATGTCCATGTGCTATGTCATTTCATGGTACATTTTATCTCTCTTTCCTCCCCCACTCACTTGTATATACAAATCTCTCTCTCTCTCTTCCCCACCCCTCTCCCCCTCCTTCTCCATATCTCCTCCCTCTCCCATCCCTTTTCTCTATCCTCCCTCTCCCTTCCTCTCTTTCTCTATTTATGCCTCCCTCCCTCCCTCCCTGCTTCATTAATAGCCCCCTCCAACTCTCTCTCACTCCTCCTCCCTCCTCTCTATCACCCTCCAACTCTCTCTCCCTCCTCCTCCATCCTTCTCTATATCCCCCTCCATCCCTCCTTATCTCCCTCCATATTCCCCTCTCTCCTCCCTCATATTTCTTTCTCTACTCTCTCCCCACCACTCTTTCTCTTTACTTCTCTCTTTATTTCCCCCTTCCTCTTTGTCTCTTTGTCTCTTCCCCCATCATTATCTCTCCCTGTCACTCTCCACCTCCATCCATTCTCTCCCTTCATCCCTATATCCCCTTTATCTTTCTTTCCCCACCCTTCTCCCCCTCTATAAACCTTTCAATGTCTCTCTTTGTTTACCTCTCTTTATTTCTTTACCTCTTTTTCCGCCCTCTCTCTCTCTCTCTCTCTCTCTCTCTCTCTCTCTCTCTCGCACACACACACACACACACCCAATCACTCACATTCTTATTCCCCCCCTCTCTATTTTTCTCTCTCTCCCCCTATTGTTCCCTCTACCTCAATCTCCCTCTCTCTCTCTCCCTCCCCCACTATCTCTCCCTATTTCACTCTTCCACCTATCTCTCTTCCTTATTCTCTCTCTCTCTTCCTCCCTCCTTCACAAAACCCCCTACAAATCTCTCACTCACTTCTCCCTCCTTCTCTCTCTCCCCTTCCCTCCCTCCTTATATCTCTCCATATTCCCTGCTCTCCTCCTCCATATTTCTCTCTCCTCTCTCCCCCGCACTCTTTCTCTTTGCCTCTCCCTTTATCTCTCCTTTCCCCTTTGTCTCTTCCTTCCCCGTCACTCTCTCTCCCTATTTCTCTCCACCTCCATCTATTCTCACCCTCCCTCCCTCTCTCCCCCTCTCTCTTCCCCATCCTCTCTCCTCATCTCTCTAAGCCTTCCTATGTCTCTCTCTATTTACCTATCTCTTCCTTTACTTCTATTTCCATCCCCTCTCTACCTTCCTCCCTCCCTCTAGCTCTCTCACGTTTTACTTCCGTCCTTCCTTCCTCTCTCTCTCTCTCTCTCTCTCTCTCTCTCTCTCACCAAAAAAATGTGAAACCAATCACTCATGCGCTGATTGCTCCACCTATCTATTTTTCTCTGCCTCCCAATTTTTCCTCTACTTCAATATCCCCTCACTCTCTCCCTTCCCCACCATGTCCCCTTCTATCCTTTTGTACCTCTCTCTCTTCCTCCCTCCCTCCCCCTTTCACAACAACCCCCCTCCATTTCTCTCTCTCACACTTCCTCCCTCCTTCACTCTCTCCCCATCCCTCCCTCGTTCTCCCCCCGCCCCCACACTCTTTCTCTATCCCTTCCCCTTTGTCTCTTGCTTATCCCATCAATCTCTCTCCCTTTCTCCACCAATTTTTCCTCTAGATCAATCTCCCTCACTCTCTCTGTCCCTTCCACACTATCTCCCCCTCTTTCCCTCTTTACCTCTCTCTCTTCCTTCTCTCTCTCTTCATACTCACTCTTCACCTCTGTTTCTATCTATCACCTTCCTTCTCTCCCACCCCTTAATCTCTATCATATATTTATCTCTACCCCTCCCCCTCTCTTCCTCTCTTTTTATATCCCTCTCCTCCTTAGTTCCTCCACAACAAATCCCACCGGCTAACTGCATATTTCTCTCCCTCCTCATCATTCTCTCTTCCTTGCACTCTCCACCTCTCTCCTCCCCCTACTCTCTCCCACTCCCTCTTCCTCCCTCTCTCCCCCCCCTCTCTCTCTCTCTCTCTCTCTCTCTCTCTCTCTCTCTCTCTCTACTCCCTTCCTCTCCCCCCTCTCCGCTCCCTCCCTCCCTTTCTTACTCTCCCCCCCATCACTCTCTCTCTTCACCCTCTTCTTTTGCCCCTCTATCATCCCTCTATCTCTCTCTCTCCCTCTCTCCCGTATCCTCTTCTCCTCCCTCCCCACCTTCTCTCTCCCTCCCTCCCCACCTTCTCTCTCCCTCCCTCCCTATCTTTCTAGTTCCCTTACACCTCTCTCTCCCTCAATATCTATCCTTCATCTTTCTCTCTTCCCCCCTCTCTCTATGTCCATATACTCCTCTCTTGAGTCACTCCTCTCTCTCTCTCTTTATCCCCATTTATCTCTCTCACTCTACCCATCCCTCTCTCTCTTCCCTTATCTCTCTCTATTCCTTCCTCCCACTTTCAGTCTTCCCCACCCACTACTCTCTCTCTCTCTACCCTCTCCACTTCTGTCTCCACCTTTCTCTCTCTCCCTTACTCTCTTTTTATATCGCTCCTCGCCTTCCAATCCCTCCTTCACAATAATAGCCTAACTCGATCTCTTTCTCCCTCCCTCCAATTCTGTTTCCTACTCACTCCCTCTCTCTCCTTCTCCCTCTTTATCTCTCTCCCTTAATATTTCACCATCTCTCCCTATTCTCTTTTCCCCCTCCCCTCTCCTTCCCTCTTTGTCTCTCTCTGCCTCCATCACTCTATTGTTCTCTCCCTCTCACTCTCCACATCACTCCTTCTCTCTCTCTCTCTCTCTCCCTTTCTCCCTATCCCCCTTCTCTACCTCTTTCTCTCCATCTTCCCCTCTCCCCTTCACTCTATCTATCCCTTTCTTTAAACATTTATCACTCTCCCTCACTCTTTTGTTCTCTTTCTTAATCCCTATCTTACTACCACCTCTCTCTCTCTTTCTCTCTCTTCACACCTTTGTCACTATGTCCCTTCCTCCCTCCCTCTCCCTATCTCTCTCCCCCTCTATCTCTCACACACAAACTTTCTCTTTCTCAATATCTTCCCCTCTCCCCCTCTTCCTTTCTTTTCTCCACTCTCCATTATCTCTCTCTCCTTTTCTTGATGTCCCACTCGTTCCCTCTTTACTTATCTCTCTCTCTCCCTTCCCTGCCATCCCCTCGTTCCCTCTTCACTTCTCTCTCTCTCTCCTTCTTCTCCCTCTGTGTTCTCCCTCACTCTCTATGCCTCTCACTTTATTCCTCTCACTCGCTCACTCAATTTCCTCTCTACCTCCTCTCCCTCTACTCCCCTACTCTCTCTACCCCTCTATTCTTCCCTCCCTCTCTCCTCCCTCTTTTCCATGAGCATTTGCACAATCCTTTAGTGCATACAATTTCTTTTAATTATTTTATTTTATTTTATGTTAATTAGTGGAAGTGACGACTTTAGTGTACATGTTTAATGAGTTGGTTTTCTAATGCAATTTTAGGATGATAAAATTGGTGAATGGAAATACATATACCTGAAAACTTCCTTTTTTAAAACTATTTTTCATATATATGTGTCTTGATCTTAATCTTAAAATATATAAATTTTATTTGTGTTATAACTATTTTTCACTTTAACCATTTAAAACAATATTAAATATAGTGCACTACACTAATAAAGATAAATATTTATAATATTTGATTTTTTTGATAATGTGAAGAATTTTTTATTTAGACAAAAATGTAATTTCATGAATATAATAACTTCCTAACTTCCGTCATAATTATAATCATAAACATAATCATAATAATATATATAGAAAAATTAATTATACACAAAACCAGTGTGTTTTATATAATTAACAATGATTATAATTATATTATTTTCCAGAGAAAATCCTTCACTATAATTGCTGTGTGCAAAATTATTATGATCCTCGTAAACAACGAAGTCATAAGAATTGAGACGGAGAAAATTGAGGTTAAAAATAATGATTATAATTATGATGAATCTATATAATTAGCAATAATTATTATAATTAATTGCAATGCTTTTCAAGAGAAGGGTTTTTTTTATTATAATTGTTTTATGCAAAATTATTATGATTTTTATAAAGAAGAAAGTTATAGTAATTGATCCATGGAAAATTTACGTAGTATTATGTATTGTATTATTAAGTATATTAAAAGTAAAATGAAAACAAAGTTTTCATGCATGTGTTTATTTGGAATAAGGAATTTAAAATTTTATTTTAATTATCAATAGTTATTTAATGGATGGCAATAATTTAATCTTCATGGAATATTTCAAAATATTTTTAATAGTATCTTAAAAGTGGTTATACTATTTTTATCTTTTTCATTAAATTGATTAATTAAAAATAATCATATGAACATGTGTCATATGATTATCACTAATGATTTTTGGGCATATCCATTAGTAAATCATGGCATTGGACCATGATATTGTAACAAAGTCTATTTATAATTTAAGAATGGAGTGAACCTCCATGATTAACAATTATATATATATATATGGAAAAATACATCTCTATTTTGGAATATGACTTTCAAAATTACAATTTAATTATCAATAATTATTAAGTGGATGGTTGAGATTTATCTTCAAAACAGCTATGCCTATTTTTTTCTTTTTAATTAATTTGATATATATATATATCTCCCAGATGCGCGGAGTGAAACACTGCGATCAAGCTGATGGGACAGAGGTGGAGCAAGGCGGCTCGACACTTGCCCACCCTGTACGAGATGATAAATGCTTAGATGGGAAGGGGAGCCTGGCATGCGAGCCATTACACTCCCTCGTCAAGTGGTTGAGGCTCTCAATGCGCGCCCAAGGCAATGGCTTCCTCCGTCGCACGCAGTAACCTGCAAGTGATGGCGACCACCATCAATGAGGCAGTAATGGGTGGGATTTTTCGAGGAGGGTCCGGCTGGTATAAGGAGGGGCTCGGCCCTGCATTCGCGGTGGAAAATGATGAGCTATGGAGCTGGGCACATCCCTTCCTCTCAGATCCTTTCCTGGTTCTCTCTGCTGTTTTGTATTTGGTTTTCAGTTTGGAGGTTCGTGGTTTTGTTAATTATCCCCAGGACTCTGTCTGGGTTTCGAGCTCTGGAAGGCGGCCTCTGAGCCCATCTTTTTCATTTACAAGCCCCTTGTTTATCTGCCATGTTCTGTGCGTAGTTTTAAAAAGGGGTGAATGGGGGACTGCGGAGAACAAGGCCTCTCACCTCACTCGGCCCTCCACCATCTTTGTTGGTTCTCTCGGTTTCAAAGAGGTTTTTGGTTGTACTCCTCCTGTTTTGGTTGTAATCCTTCCTTTGGCTTCCATTATGGCCCGTCTCTGTCAGTGAATGGGGTGCCGTAGAGGCCAACCCCAGTGCCCCCTAACGACTCTGCCTCCGGCTCGCCTACCACCAGTGAATTGTACACGGGGCGATATCCTAACACCCATAGTGGGCGTGGAAGGTGTCGTGCAACTATCCAGCTTGGGGGGCCTCCATCTTCAACAGGCTTCGCCATCTTCACGTTCAATAGCTCTCTGCATCAGCCTCGGATTACTGCACACATCTCCGTCGTCTTCTATGAAACTACACAGCTGGAAGGTTCTGACACTCACACTGGAGGTTCGGGTGTTGTTGCTGGTCCTATCCTTGCATTCCAGCTTGGCATTGGTATGATGCCACAGCATGCTCGAGCTGAACCGGGCGGAAGCACTCAGGACACGGAGATGATGCCTGCGAAACTTGGACCTTCTACTCAGTTAAATGCTCCTGTTGATGATGAACCCGAATTCAGTTGATGCCAAATTGTGGAGGAACAGCTGAAGACTAACTTGCACCCGCTAATGATGGACTACCCTTTGGCTATGGTTTTTGGCAATCCTCACGCTAGTTTTTTGGTGTCTCGGCTTTGGATTTCTTCTGGTTTCTGTATGGGTCTCCTGGTTTGTTCGGATGTATGGGTCTCCTGGTCTTTTTGGTTGTATGGGTCTCCTGGTTTCAGCATCGATCATGTGTGTTTTTTCCTCTGTAATGAGGCCTCAGTCTTTTTTGGAATGTTGGCTCTTATCAGACCAAGGATATGATTACAGTCACTTTGTAAATATTTTCCCCCCTTCTTAATAGATTTAAATTTACTTAGGAAAAAAAAAAATATACATATATATATGAGGTGAGTCATGGTTATTTAGGCATCTGGTATTGATAATCAATCATATTATTTTCCCCCGTTCTTAATATTAATATATTAATAAATAATATAAATATATTTATTTTATATAATATATATATATAATAGATTATATATATAATAATATATATGAGTGAGGCATGGTTATTTAGGCATTGATTGGATGATAATCATCATATTGCTCATGATATGCCGCGGCAAATTAACAAAATCTATGGTAAGTAAGAGTAAATCTACATGGATAATAATTTTTTACATATTTTTTCAAATGTATATATGTTTACTTTATATGGTTGTGCTTGTTAATAATTAAGCTGATAGAAATGTTTATTTAATAATTAAGACTTATTTCCAAAATAGTCATGCATTTTTTCCCTTTTGATTAAATTCGTTGATTAAAAAAATATCATATGGTATTGAGAAGCGATGCTATGAGCCTATGGTATTGTAACAAAACCTAATTACATATTAATAATATCCATGATAAAGTGGGGTGAATTTAGATTATGCATTTTTTAAATATATATATATGTTTAACTTATATATTAATTATTTTTATCATTAACAATCATTAGTATGCTAGATAAAGTTAATTAAAATAATGTCACAAGAACAACTATTATGCCAAATGAGTTATGGTTTTTCAGGAATTTGGTATCGATAAGCCATGTTATTGGTCCATACTACTATTAAAAAATTATTTACATAAAGTATCTCCATGATAAAGTGGGACTGAATCTTCATAGGTAAGAATCTCGTTACATGTTTTTTTTAAATGTATATATGTTCAACTTATATATTAATTTTTTTTATCATTAATAATCATTATTATTTTAAAGAGAGTTAAAATGAACTTTTTTTATTTTTTATTTTGGAAACTTAAGATATATGATGAAGTGTTTTGATGCTTATAATCATTTAATTTATATGATTGGACTATAGTGTGTGTGTGTGTGTGTGTGTGTGTGTGTGTGTGTGTGTATATATAATTTTCTATTAATTCATCCAAAGGTTACAACATTTTTGCCCAAAATATGTTAATCTTTTGACCTCACTCCTATTGAATTTTTTGGCTAGAGCAACACAAAAACTAAATACAAATTACCAAAATTCATTGAGAATCCATAAACAAAATGACCAATATAACCAAATTAAGAGACGACCCGCCAACATCAAGGGATTAGAGGATTTTCTTGTACAAGAATAACTCGAACTTGTCTCAAAGGATTTGGCATCCTATGATCTCCATAAAAATGATACTCTAAATGCATACTTATTTCCTCCATCTAGTCCATGCACTCTATCGGCCTCCTTTGGGTCTGTCTAAGTGACATCAGGCGAACTAGCATGGTCAACTAGTTTTGTTGTAAATCATTCATGAAGCTTATAACTTCATTTGGTCATCATGACAATCCTACTCCAATTGTTCCAATAGATGGATGATATGTTGCTTCTAAGAATCCAGAAATTTGAAAGGAAGGGGGGAAGGGGGAGGACAACGTGGCCAGGAGAAGGGGCCTAGTATACATCCACCTCCTCATCTAACTATGCCCCCATTCTACCAACTCCCCCTCCCATTGTGACTTGTGTTGATTTCGAGTAGCATCGGATGTGTTCTAGCCATCAAATTTGGTGGAGAGGTTAAGGCACATGAGATCTCCAATACCCAGAAAGGGTTTGGGAAGATTCTAAACAGATCATGAAACATTAAAATAGTTAATATTTTTAATGGAGTCTCTATGTCTAAACTTAGGGAAAATAATATATTAATATGTATTAATATGAATCTGTGTTAAAGTGGTCCAAAAGACATGGATCAAGCCAGATCTAATCTTAGCTATTGATTAGGGACTTAATCTCTATTGTTGAGATGTCAACAGGAAAAGTATAAGAGGAGGCTCGAGGGTCACTTGGAGAATACAACAAAGTGATCAGTCATTCTATTCTCTAGAGCGGGGTTTGCTAAGAGAGATAGAATTAGTGATCAGGAGAGCAGCTGAGGGGCATTGAGTACATAGAAACAAATAAGGAAGAGATTGTGTTGGGAGAGCAGTGCAACAGCCAAGGAGAGTGATGTAGAGCCAGCAAGGGCTTACATAGGGCCACGCAGAGGCAGCAAGTGTTGCGCAAAGCACTAGAGAGGCTAGCGTGTCTGACGTAGGGACTCCTGGGACTGACGCAGGCTAGGAAATGCTGATACAAGGCCAGTGTCCGACAAAGAGGGGCTAACGCAGTCTAGATTGGGCAGACGTTGGGGTTGCAGAGTAGTTTTGTGCTTAAGAGCTTTCGAAAGGATTTTCTGGGGTTTTAGCTTGGAGATTTCTCTCAAACTATGAGGTATAGCTGCTAAGGAAATTCTCTATTGGGTAGGACAATTTTGGCACCCAGATTGTACTCTGATATTGCTTAATAAGAAAACCCTCAAATAGTTGCATCAGTTTTCTCGCATTAGGTTTTTCCGGGGACATTGGTCCAAAAATAATGTTCTCATGTGGTGTGTTTGTTCTTGTTTCTTTTAATTGTTGATCTGTAATGTGTTGAGCATGCACTGGTGTTTATTTTCAGTATTTACTTTGTAAATAACTTGTTAAAGAAAAATAACAAGTAGGTAGGAATAAATCAAAAAAAGTTCATAAAGGGTTTCTAAACTAAGTAAACTTAGAAACTTCAACATGGTATCGAAGCATGATTGCAGATCACAGGGGGACTAAAAGACATCATCTGAGAGGAGCAATACAGTTCTCTCGAGGTGACAGAAGTTGTTTCTTACAGCGCAAAAACCAGGAAATGTGATGCAGAGCCAGCCAAAGCCGCGCAGAAGAAACCGAGAGCTGCGCAGAGCCTTTGAGAGGCCATCGTTACTGATGCAGAGGGCCAAACGACTGACATGGGGCATCCCAGGGCTGACGCAAACCCATTTGGGGTGATGTAGAGCCAGCGTGAGGCATAGAGGGTCTAACGCAGCTCACAGAGAGGCAGTTGCTAGAGTCTAGAAGGTTGCGGAAATATTGCAGAGTGGAGCTGGTGAGGTACTGTAGTCAGAACAATACCTGATAGAGCAGGGCCAAAGGAGTTGTTACCGAGCATTTCTAGCCAAGGAACCTGCATCAGTAGTACAGTTGCACAAGATGATCAGAGTAGGGGACATCTCGACAAGCAGCAAAAATATTTCCAGGAGGGAAATCAAGACTCAGAGGGAGTCTAGGAGAGAACTTCCCGACGAGAAGCAAAGACTCAAAGGAGTCGAACAGAGAACTTCTAGGAGGGAAGTAGAGGAGCATCATGGCACTTCACAGGGTAAGAGACCAGGATAGACTGGACAGAGCATCGAACTTCGCAGTCTGGAAGGCCAGAATTTTATCAGTGCTAGACAAGAATTGTGTCAAGAACTTCGCCTTGAAGATGATAGCTATCCCATTCAACCAAAATGATAATTACAAGTATGAAGAGGCGATGGCAAGGGCCAACTGCATTATCCTTGACAAGGTCAAGGATCATTTGGTACCACATACAACCAAGAAGGAAATGACAATTGAGATGTGGGAGGCTCTCAAGAACCTATACCAGCATACTTCTGTGCAGAGAAGAATTTTATTCAAGAACCAGATGAGGTCATATCAGATTAAGAAGGATCAATCGATTGACACCTTCCTCGGAGGACTGAATGAGATCTGAGACCAGTTGACTACTATAGGAGTGACATTGGATCAAGAGCTTATGGTGAGGACAACCCTAAATTCTATCTCAAAAGATTGGGAAGTGTTTTTCTAGAGTATCCTAGGCAGAGGGACTCTCCTACCTTGGGACGAGATGTGGGCAGCTCTTCGCCAGGAAGAGATCAGACGACAGTCAAAGACAGGTAGCAGCAGTAAAGGGATCAGGGTTCAGCAAGAGGAGGGGGATGTGACCCTAACATCTGAGGGAAGGTAGGAGAAGCGGAAGAAGAAAGATCTCTCCAAGATCAAGTGCTTCCACTATAGGGATATGGGTCATTATGTGACCCAGTGCCCAAGGAACAAGAGTAAGGGGGAGTCTTCCGAGACTAAGGCGGTGCCAGCACGGGCAGAGAAGGAAGTTTCGATAGATAATGATTGTGCCATGAGTGCACACGCACCACTTGAGCGGAAGTGAGGAGACATCGAGCTATAGTCAGGAGGACTACAGGTGATGAGTGGCAGGATCCTTATGGTACCCAGCCTCTTGGATTAGACCTTACTACGGGAGCCTCGACAAGGAGTAGCAGGACTGGCTGAGTAGGTAGAGACAGATGCGGATGGAGTGGCAGAGAGAGCTACAGTGCAGGAGTCCCAAGACAGCGCAGAGCTAGCAGGCTGCAGCAGTACGAGAGGCGTAGGAGTGTTGCGCGAGTGCAGGAAGGCACAACGAGGTGTGCAATAGTGTGAGATGCAAGAGAGTTGTTGCAGCAGTGCAGAGGTCAGAGAGGGAGAACTTGTCAATGGTAGAAGGATCTTCAGCATCAGTGGGTGTTTCTAGCCCAACAGGGAGGTCAGTTGGGAGATCAGTTACTTACTTCTCAGTAACTCAGTTGCAGTGCAACAATGGGCAGCACGATGCAGCTTGATGAAAGGAGGTGCAGTGTTGGGAGAAAGGACCAACAACAGCACAGATGCAAAGGGAGCTGTCGTACAGATGCAATAGTGGTAGTGGCAAAACTATGGGCAATAGTACAAGAGGCAGCAGTGTAGAGGATGTTGTGTAGGAAGGCCTAGCATCAACATAGGTACCGATGCTAGATGATTAGAATAATACTCAGTGAGGAGTATTGCCAGAGCATAGTGCTAGCTAAGAGGGAGTGTTGATTTGGGATAGCATCATATGTGCTCTAGCCACGAACGTTGGTGGAGAGGTTAGCGTACATGAGATCAGAAATGGTTTGGGTAGATTCTAAATAAATCAGGAGATATTAAAATAATTAATATTTTTAATGGAGTCCCTAAGTCTAAACTTAGGTAAAATAAAATATTAATGTGTATTAATATGAATATGTGTTAGAGTGGTCCAAAAGACATCAATCAAGCCAGATCTAATCTTAGCCATTGATTAGGGACTTCATCTCGGCTGTTGATATGTCAACAGGAAAAGTATAAGAGGAGGCTTGAGGGTCACTTGGAGAGTACACCAAAGTGATCAGTGATTCTATTCTCTAGAGTGGGGTTTGCTAAGAGAGATAGAATCAGTGATTGGGAGAGCAGCTAAGGAGCATTGAGTACAGATAAATAGAGAAGGCGGAGATTGTGTCGGAAGAGCCAAGGCGAGTGACGCAGAGCCAGCAAGGGCTCACACAAAGCCACGCAGAGGCAGCCAAGTGCTGCGCAGAGCACCAGAGAGGCCAACGTGTCTGACGCAGGGCCTCCTGGGACTGACGCAGGCCAAGAAAGGCTAACGCAGGGCCAGCGTGAGACAAAGAGGGGTTGACGCAGTCCATATTGGGCAGATGCTAGGGTTGCAAAGCAGTTTTGTGGTCAATAGTTGCCGGAACGATTTTCCAGGATTTCAACAAGGAGATTTCTCTCAAACTGTGAGGTATATTTAGTAAGGAAATTCTCTATTGGGTAGGCCAATTTTGGCACACAAATTGTATTCTAATATTGCTTAATAAGAAAACCCTTAGATAGCTGCACTGGTTTTCCCGCATTTGATTTTTCTGGGGACATTGGTCCAAAAATAATGGTGTCATGTGGTGTGTTTGTTCTTGTTTCTTTTAGTTGCTGATCTGTAATATGTTGAGCATGCACTAGTGTTTATTTTCAGTATTTACTTTGTAAATAACTTATTAAAGAAAAATAACAAGTAGGTAGGAATAAATCAGAAAAAGTGCGTAAAGGGTTCTAAACTAAGTAAACTTAGAAACTTCAACAACTTGTTATCTGTCCTCCACTTACTATCCTCATATTCTGAGACCCCTCAGTGCTCTACCTCTTTGCCTAATAATTTTCCACTTGCCTCCAATGCTTATGACATTGCCCCATGTATTTGGAACTATACTGAAGTGCGACAACATCTTTGATCCCTTGAGACCAGTCACATAATTGACCCGATGCCTAACCAATGTTGTTCGTGAGGATGATGGTTCCTGGCCGAGGCTACCTTGATGCACTACCTAAGTCACACTACACAACACTACCAAAATATTGTCATTCACAATGGTTGTGCTAACCAAGTTAACAACACACCTTTCCGGGCAGAACCGTGGCACATAATTCACCATATACAATCACGAGGTCCAAACTATCTTTTGTCTAAAAGAAATACTACAATCGGTGGAAATTGACATAGAAGGCCCACCCACCGCTAAGACACATTGACTGGAGTGTCCCGGAAACACAAGATAGGGAAAGACACAGTTGGAAACTAGTGTACCCTTCGTTTCATCTTATGTCCAAGACTTTATAAAAGCCAAACTAGGCATAAAGGTAACCCTATGGAAGTCACAAGGATAGTCTATGAAGCTTACCAAAATACCATATGGAGGGGACCAAAGCTTAGACACGCCTTTCACTGGTAGCATGTGTGCATTGTGTCTCCTTGTAGGAAGTGACCAATGACATGGAGCATACCAACGCTTAGCCTCCCTTGGATTCCAAACCTTCTACAAAATTCCCCCCACCACAACAATCAACAAACTCCACTTATCATCCGAAAATCTAAATTCCAAATCTTAAAGACAAAAGAGTGTGCATAGGTTGGCGGCATGTGCATACTCTTCACAATCTCCTACGCCCTCCCAATCGCCTATCACCAGGATTACCCTTGACTAGTTGAAGCTCATCATCCCTCTATTAATATTCTTTGCCTTTGTGTCGAAAGTTTTGTGCATGGTATTGCATGCCGCTAACTTGCCATGTGTGGCTTTCTTTAATGCATGGGGGATATTAATTTCCCTATCCCATCTGCCTTATATTAACACTCTACAATCCTACTCAGCATTTCTCCTATATAGCCATGACTCTACAATCCTCATCGAGGGTAGTAATAAAAAAAATTTAAATTAAGGTTATAATTTAATTAATTTGTATGATTTTTTTTTAATCTTGACAATGTGAAATGTATGATGAGATAAGGGCTTTGGTGCCTACGAAGGTTTAGAGACATTTAATTTATATGTTTGTGTTAGTCCCATAATATTAATCAATAAATTAAATTATTGTTTATCTATAAAAGTTTAATGAGTATTAATTTTAATTTAGAAATATTTATTTTATTTTTTTAATTATAATAAAATTTTGTAATTATTGTAATTTATATTTTTTTAGTTTACTAGGGTAGCACAATTCTAGATTTCTCTATTATGAAGTATTACTGGGTGGAGAGGTGCCGTGTAACTCACATAAAGTTACATTTAAAAATAATAAAGTAATACTTATATGAACAAGTTAAAAATAGTATTTAATAAAAAAATGATGTGAACCATAAATAAAAATACTTTAATTTCCACCTTTAATTTTACATCAACTTTATATAAGTGATAAAGTAATTTAAATTAAAAAATAATAATTTACTCTAGTATGAGAGAGATATTACTTCCTTCACTATTTAACATTAATGACATAAAAATAATATTTATTAATATCAAATAATGTTTAATTCACTATTAACATCGAATTGACATAAAATAATATATAATATCAAATTATGTTAATTCTTGTTGTTTTTTTATATATATATATTATATTATATATAATATATTATATAATATATATATATATTTATATTAGATATAGATATATAATATATATAATAAAAAAACATTTATTGTAGTTTATAAACAAAATATTCATGTCCATATTAAAGAAAATAAAGTAATTTAAGGTTTACAAAAAATTTTATATTTTACTTCCATTAAAGAGAGGTGTATCTTATTCTTTTTTTTAAGGTGGACATGAATATAAGGTTTTAAAAATTTTTAATAATGAAATAATTTTAATATGAGTTATACATCAAATAGTTCCACATGCATGTTGACTAAAAGATTTTAACATGTAACATGAGGGAATTCTTATTACATTTTGATTCAAGTTATGAGGAAGATTTTTAATCCTCTCAATGTTTAATTTAGATTTGATAAATAACATTTTAAAAAATATTAATCATAAAAATAGTTAAATATATGCATACAATAAAAATGTTAATAACAAAAATATTCAATATGTGTAACCATTTTAGTTATGCACTCAAAAATGAGTTTGCATCTTGAGAGATATGATCTCTCTTCCCTTGGTAGATCTAGAGTTTCATGGATCTCTCCTAATGTAAACCAATGATTGAAGGTTCAAATGTCCCCTGAGTCAAACCAATATACTGCTAAACTGGTTGAGATTTGCCTTACCTCTAATTTTTTCACCTTTGAAGGGGAATTCTATGAACAAACATGAGGTGTTTCCATGGGCTCACCCTTTTCCACTGTTGTAGCTAATTTTTTCATGGAGGAATTTGAATCCAAAGCTTTGTTCTTAGCTCAATACAAACTGAAGATTTGGAAGAGATTTGTGGATGACACCTGCGCCATCTAGCCTCATGGTCTCGATAAGTTGCATCTATTTCTCCATCATCTTAATAATCAATCTAGCTCCATAAAGTTTACTGGGGAATGATAAATCAATGGGAGCCTACCTTTTTTAATGTCCTTATTTCAAAGGACAATGGATCATTCTCACAACAAGTCTTTCAGAAGAAAACTCACATAGAGCAGTATCTTCATGCTTTGTCTCATCATTTCCCTACTCAAAAGTTGGGTGTTCTCAACACTTTAGCCACTTGTGTGGTTAGAGTTTCTGACGAAAGTCATATCGAAGATGAAAAAACCCATCTCCTCATGGTTTTTAAAAATAATGGTTATAATAAGCTCTAATGTCTTAGGGATTTCCTTAAAGCTCGCAAGGGTTCCAAGATTAAAAAAGAACCCAATGATCAGTTTTATGGGGTACACTTTCCTTTTATACAAGGGACCACTGACAAGATTGCTAGAATCCTAAGAAAGCACAAATTTCCCTCAATCTTTAGGCCCCTTAACACTATTCAAGGTTCCCTAAGATCTGTAAAAGACTCAGTGGACCCTAAGAATATGAAAGTAATCCCTTTTCCATGTGGAACACCCTATGTTGGTGAAAATGGTCATTCAATAAATGAAAAGATTCAGAAACATAAGGCAGACATCAAACATGGTAGGACCCCTCCTTAGCATTAGCAAAACATGCAGAAAAGACAAAACACCACATGTCCTAGGACCCCTCCTTAGCATTAGCAAAACATGCGGAAAAGACAAAACACCACATCTGCATTAAACACCAGATAATTTCTATCAATGTAGGTTTTGGGAAGCTATAGAAATTGAGAGGAGGTCAAGCAATTTGAATAGAGACAATGACTCAAAAATTAACACTTGTTGGATCCCTGCCATTTCTTCTTAAGTTTATATATATATTCTTAATTTTTATTATTTATTTGTATTTTTATGTTAATTTTTCATTATCTTATTTGTATTTATTGTTAGACTACTAATAACCATAATTATTTTTTATTATAATTAATTATTTAGTTATTAACGTATTATATTATATTATTTATTTTTCTTTTAAGTTTAAACTGTTTATTATTTTTAAGTTTAGAATTAATTGATTAACTATTTTTAAGTTTTTTAGAATTATTGTTTCGATATTAGTTTGGTTTGACCAAAATATTATTTTTTTATTTTATTTAAGATATTAATTTCATTAAAAAATTTTCATTATTATATATATTAAAGATTATATTTATATTAAAATATTATTATTTAGGTCAAATCTAATTGTTTCTTGAAAATATTATTTATTAATAATATTATTCATTTAGTCAAATCATGTTCTTCATACTTGCATAACACGTTCAATTCCAACCACTACCACTATCACTTTTAAGTGTCTACTTATATAACAAGGTCAATTCCAACCACTACCACTTTTAAGTGCCTACTTATATAACAAGGTCAATTCCAACCACTACCACTATCACTTTTACTCATGTATCTGAATCAAGGGATTTGAACCTCGAACTTCTTTACACACAATACTTCATTTTCATTGTCATTGCCAATTAAAACACCGTGGAGACTTAATATTTCACATTTTATTTATTTATTTTTATATGTATCTAGATCAAGAATTTTTGGAGAATTGTAATTTTGAAAAATATGGCTACCATTATTACAAGAAATATAACTATTTCATAAATGCTACAAATAAGCTTGTTACAAGCTGTCTTTGATACTCAAACCCTTTCAACTGGACCAACAAAAAAATGGTTCATCAAAAGACTAAAATTAAAAAATAACAAATATATATATGAGTTAATATATAAAGTAGTAATATAAATAGGATAATAATTTAAAAAAAAAAAAAAAAAAAATTGAAAATTAATAATTATCTCGGAAAACATTTCCTCAATATATATAAACCAAAATAATTTTGATATATTACAATACGCCAAAGATCATTAGGACAAAAAGACATAAACAGATCAACCAGAACATTGGTATGAAAGCATGCAATCACCAATATCATTTTCTGAAAGCATGCAATCACCAATATCATATTTTATAAAAGGTTTTTTCATCATTTCTCAGGATTTGACAAACAGCTATTGCTGTGCAGATGAGTTTAGACAGGCGTTTCCTGAGTTGAATCATCAGTGAAGTGCGTTTCCCGGAGGATTTTGGGCATCGCATGGACTGGAGTACCCAAGTTCACCAGAGAGCCTGCTACGGCCACAGCAATGGATGCAATGAAGTTGGGATCTGCCTTTCTCGAAGCCACAGAATCCTGCGTGATTGATAGATACTTATCCAGTTGATTTCGATAATCCGGTGCCTGACCCATATCGTTAGACAATGAAGTCAAGTGTTGGAAGCTGCCGGCAGCTAAATGGGCAGGCTCCAACTTCATTCCTGGCCGATCAGACCGGTTATCTATGAGGTCGAAAGTGATTGACGGACTTGTGGTCGATAATCTGGTGATGTCGGTTGAAAAAGGGATAGGCTGGTTGTCTGCTACGAAATTTGGCATGTTGAGTTCCTTGCTAATGATCTGGTTGGAGGAGGCGTGCATGGCAGCGGTGGCTTGTGCCAGAGCACTCAAAGAATGAGTGTGATCGCCTTTGTAGGTTATGATTACGATCGCAGGGTCTTGGGCGCATGTCTGAACCTGCTCATAATCCGCCATTATTTCACATGCGTGAATTAGTCGGTTGCATGTATTCACTTAAGGACAGTATTGATAACATATTTCTTCTGGGAAAGAGACAAGGTCGAACCTGTTTCTTAACTGGGCAACCCGGGGCCATAACACATCTGTAATAAGATCTCGGTCGTTCATTGTTTTTGGTCATCTTCTCCCCATATTTTCGCCATTGGCAGCCATCGTTTATCTGATAAGACTATATTAAATTAGTTACTTATAGATTATAGAAAAACAATAACATATGTTGTTCTTGGAATTGGCTTCTACAAACCAGCAATGGCCTGCAATTTACAAACCTGGAAATCACACAAGTAATCAATCCTTCCGAAACTTCTCTATTATTGACCTCTATTGGATTCTACGCAATTTATTTCTTCTATATGTGAATGACAATTTGTCCCTATATTCGGGGAATCCATATCCGCGAAGAACCCTTAATCGACATAAAATTGGGAAGTCTATCAATCTAAACTCAGGGTTTGAATGCCAAGTTCCGTCATGCATATAATACCTACCCCGCGTTAGACGGGATTGGGCTTCAGCATATAGATTGTACGTAATAGGAAAGCAAGAATTTTATTATTACCAGGAACGCCTCAGATCTTGTGTACGTGGACACGATTCTTTTGGCCGCAGCTACGGTGTGTTTGCCGGAGCCCTTGGTCATCACCTGAGGCTTCTTTCTCAGCGACTCCTCCGTCTGTTCAATGAATGAATCGTTCATCCCATTCTTCCTCTTTTTTGAAGGCAGCTGCTGATCTTCCATAAACTTGGCATTCTTCTCCACATTTTCTCTGCTTTGTTCACGATCACCCCTATAGTGAGCAGATTGGTGCGAAACTGCGCTGCTGGAGTCGACATTAATAGACCTTCGCCGCAGTTTGTCTTCGCTTGAGTTATCTCGATTGAATAACTATGGAATTAGAAGGCAAACCATGTTAAGAAATTTCAAAATTTTCCCAACCCTAATGATCCCGAAATGAAATTAGCTTCCAAAACAAAACAGTACGATATACCTGCCTCCCATCAACGCCATTCCCCTGTTGCAACATAGGCCTGATGTACTCCTGCAGGTGGTTATATCTGTAACACGCGCAATTCAACATAGATTTGAGCTTCTGATTCTCCTCGTTTATTCGATTTATCTGGGCCATAAGTACCGTGATCTGCACGAGTGATGCAATATATAAGAAAAGGCATAGCGTGACAACATGAATAAACAAAGAGAGAAGACCATATCTGTGAAAACTCCCTGAAAATACCTTATTCTTGTGACCTTCCATCTCATCTCATCTTCAATTTTCAGAAACTGCCTGCGAATTTAATTTAATAGGCAAGCATGGTGTCATGGTTCTGGCAATCTCAATCGGTTTGGTAACTGCATACTTCGCATTGACTTAGACAGTTGTTTTCTTCGAGTGGTGCAGATACGAAACTTTCCTGAGACTTCAATAAAGCAGAGCCATTTGGTCGGATGAACCTTCCTTGCATGCGCATTGTATTGTGACTCGTGTATAGTAAAAATTAAGAAGAAGAGAAGTATGTGTGTCTGACATTCCTATTCAAACCATTTTGCTAGGGTGGAGTCAATTGGAGGCGTTAGGTCAATCTGGGAAATTATAAGTGACCTTCCTTGCATGTGGAACGTGAAAAGTTAGAAAGGAGAAAGCCAAACAGAAATCAAGTTTTATCACCTGTCATTATTTAGAGGACTTTACATAATTAACGTAGCCGTGCACAATACTCTCTAAGATCTTTAACCGTCACAAAAACCAGTAAGTGATAACATAATTATGGGTGAGAATACAAGAATCTCAACCCTTCTCGTTGAATATGAGAGATCAATATTGGTATCGTGTTCTTGATCTTCAATATGAGACCGAGATCAATATTGGTATCGTGTTCTTGATCTTCAATATGAGACCGAAATATTCGTTTAATCGTACTGTATATTGTATTTTTCTTTCTAATAAATTTCGAACTAAGAAGTTTAAAGGAATGATAAAGGAATGAGTATGATAGAAATAAAGGGCAATTCCTATTTCCAACCCTATTGAAATATAAATGCCTCTGACATGCAAGGGGAATAGGGGTTGCCTTGCTGCTAACATGCCAAAGTCAACTTTGAGAGAAATATAAATGCAAGGCAATTCTTATTCCCCTAGCATGTCAAACTGCATTTATATTTCAATAGAGTTGGAAATAGGAATCGCCGAAATAAAGTCTCTAGACAGGGAACCCATAAGAGTTTTTTTTGAGGTGGGGAAATTTATCATAATTAAATTGTCAAATCAGTAGTAAGGACAATAGTTTCTGGCTGAAATGCACAGTTGCATAATCTGTTGGTGTAAAGAGGTGGGCTTTCACTCCTGCTATATGCAACTCTCAAGCTTATGTTACCTCCTACTCTTGTTTTGGATCCTAGTCTCTTTAATGCATATGGGTAATTTGGGTTATTCCCTCCTATTGTTGTGATTCTAATTTCCCTTCCTTATTGTGACTACTTTTGTAATATACCTAGTTAATGTACATATTTGTTTTTAAAAGAGGTGGGCTTTCACTCCTGCTATATGCAACTCTCAAGCTTATGTTACCTCCTACTCTTGTTTTGGATCCTAGTCTCTTTAGTGCATATGGGTAATTTGGGTTATTCCCTCCTATTGTTGTGATTCTAATTTCCCTTCCTTATTGTGACTACTTTTGTAATATACCTAGTTAATGTACATATTTGTTTTTAATGCAGCTAAATAAACTATTACTTTTCTTGAAAATTATCAACTGTTCTTAAATTAAGTTATGAAAAGGAATTTTTGCACTTATTAGTAAACACTGTTTCTTTTGATTAATTAGTTAAAAGTGATAGTTTCTTGTTCCAAGAAAACAAAACTAAATCTTGGAGGGTATTTCAAAGAAAAAAGATCAAGAGGATTGGGTATCTGAGATCATCAAAAAGGTTAACAGAGAAGAAAAGACTGTGCTGAGAGGTGAGGCAGTTTATGAGAGCTATGTCTGGTTAAGACCAGATAGCTCAATATACACACATTCTCTAAGGAGAGAAAGAATTCTGTGGGATTAGGGATAGCACGGAGGGAGATTCTCAAGCATGGTGAGTCTCACAGTAGGGAGGAAAACAAAGTGTGGGTAGACCAAATCTGGAAGCAACACATTCAGATAAGTTAAAATCTATCTGAAAGCAGCATATATAGATAAGTGATCATTTCTGGTTAGCTTCCATTCAGATAAGTTAAAATCTATCTGAAAGCAGCATATATAGATAAGAGATCATTTCTGGTTAAAAATTAGAATTATGTAGATAAAGAAGCTTTTCTTTTGAGTTATTGCATACGTTAATTATTTAGCTTGACTAGGATATCTCCCTTTGAAGAATGGAGTATTCTTTTGAAAGTTTCCTAAATTAAAAGATTACATGAACATAACAGGGAAACACCTATGTTGGGAATTTTTCTGGTAAAATCCCAAAAACACAAAAATAAAACACACAGAGGCAATGCTCTGTTTCTTTTACTCCACAGGATCTTTTGTGCACACGGAAGCTTTAAAAAAATTACTGAAGAATAGAGTATTACATGCCCATAAAAGGCTTTGCATTCATTAAAAATAAAATGCCTGATACAAAATACATCCTCTTTCACTCAGAGGGATTCACCAAGAATTTCAAAAGCAATTACTCTGTCTCCTTTTGAAATTTTACACCACTGTTTGTAAAAATTTCTTTTACATTCACTGCTATGTGAAAACAAAAAATTCAAGGATTTACTGCTGTAAAAGAAATAAAAAGATCAACACACTGCTGTGTGAAGATTACGTATTCACCCAAAAACTTAAATTTCGAGGATTTACTGTTGTAAAAGAAATAAAAAGATCAACACACTGCTGTGTGAAGATTACGTATTCACCGAAAAACTTACATTACCCTTTTCACTGCTGTGAAAATAAAAATTACATAAGTCCATTCTTACATTCACACTGCTGTGTGTATTTTTCACCTGCACACTGCTTCCCCTTTTCTCTCTACTCACACTACTGTGCGTTTCATACCAAAATACAGTTGACCAAAAACAATTACAATATGTGTTTTACTTGTTCAGTAAAACAAAACTTACACCCGTGAATAATTAAAAACAATATAATTAAAAACTATATGACATTACCCATACCTATTATAAATTCGCCATACCTCCATAGGAAATAAAAACATTAAGATTTAAAGTTCTACCAAACAAATTACGAACCAACGTAAATACCATTTATTACCCTAGTGCAGTAAACGACGGTCAACCCAAAAACTTTTACGCAATGTCAAAATTTATTTGCTTCAGGTTTGTGATGTCCGTCAATCATTGATTTGCCCTCAAGAAATCGAACGGTCCACAACGATATCGGGAGAGCCTTTTTAACCGAACTTTACCTCCCGAGATTGTCAGAGATGGTGACGTATGGGGAGAGCCACGCGTCAACACTATATTTTCTCGAGTCGCTTGTGTACGAAAACTGCCTTCACGCAAAAGCGGTCCAAGAAGCCTCAAGCGGGTTTGTGGTTTTACTGCGGTGGTTTTGGGCGTTGGTACGGCTGCGTTGAAATTACATATTCAACACTCCCCTTTAATTTCAACTGCTGGGCATTCGGTCATACCCAGACACTTCCTCAAAAATTCAAATCTTTTCTGATCCAATGGCTTTGTCAAGATGTCTGCAACCTGTTCTTGAGTCCTGCAATGTTCTAGGACAATTTCTCCATTGTTCACCAATTCTCTGATGTAGTGAAACCTTGTATCAATGTGTTTCGTTCTCTTATGAAACACTGAATTCTTTGACAATGAAATAGCTAAGCTATTGTCACAAAAAATCACTGTCGCTTTTGCCTGCTCTTGGCCTAAGCTCCTCAACATTCTTCTCATCCAAACTACTTGACATGCTGCTGCTGTAGCTGCCACATATTCAGCCTCTGCTGTAGACAATGCTACAATGGATTGCTTCTTAGAAGCCCATGAAATGACTCCTGAACCCATATGAAAAACATAACCGGAAGTGATTTTCCGATCATCAATACTTCCAGCCCAATCACTATCAGTGTATCCAACCAAATCTGAATGTTCTGAGACATTATATAAAATTCCAAACATTTTGGTACCTTTGACATACCTCAAAATT
>APFE031223613.1:52996-94221 GCA_000404065.3 Pinus taeda
TCTTCCTATTGCTCTTCAGCAGATCCTTCTCTGCTGGAGTTAATCTATTAAATTCATTTTCATCTGCTAGTTCATCAAAACCATCTTGAACTAATTCCCATAAATCTTGACAGGAAAAGAGGGCTTTCATAGTTATTTCCCAGTAGTCATAGTTCTTCCCATTAAACTGTGGGAGCTGGGTGTTAAACATACCCATACCAGTGCTTGTGCTGGCCATCCTAGCACTCTTTAACTATGTTTCTAAATCCTTGACTGTGTATTTTAAAACAATTGACTGCTACAACAAAAGACTCCTCCTTTCAGCTTCTTTGTCACCTTCAAAGAGCCTAAGCCAGCTCTGATACCACTGTTGGGGATTTTTCTGGTAAAATCCCAAAAACACAAAAATAAAACACACAGAGGCAATGCTCTGTTTCCTTTACTCCACAGGATCTTTTGTCCACAGGGAAGCTTTAAAAAAATGACTGAAGAACAGAGTATTACATACCCATAAAAGGCTTTGCATTCATTAAAAATAAAATGCCTGATACAAAATACATCCTCTTTCACTCAGAGGGATTCACCAAGAATTTCAAAAGCAATTACTCTGTATCCTTTTGAAATTTTACACCACTGTGTGTAAAAATTTCTTTTACGTTCACTCCTTTGTGAAAACAAAAATTTTGAGGATTTACTGCTTTAAAAGAAATAAAAAGATCAACACACTGCTGTGTGAAGATTACGTATTCACCCAAAAACTTACATTACCCTTTACACTGCTGTGAAAATAAAAATCACATAAGTCCATTCTTACATTCACACTGCTGTGTGTATTTTTCACCTGCACGCTGCTTCCCCTTTTCTCTCTACTCGCACTGCTGTGCGTTTCATACCAAAATACAATTGACCAAAAAAAATTACAATATGTGTTTTACTTGTTCAGTAAAACAAAACTTACACCCATGAATAATTAAAAACATATAATTAAAAACTATATGACATTGCCCACACCTATTATAAATTCGCCATACCTCCGTAGGAAATAAAAACATTAAGATTTAAAGTTCTACCAAACAAATTACGAACCAACATAAATACCATTTATTACCCTACTGCAGTAAACGACGGTCAACCCAAAAATTTTTACGCAATGTCAAAATTTATTTGCTGCAGGTTTGTGATGTCCGTCAACCGTTGATTTGCCCTCAAGAAATCGAACGGTCCACAACGATATCGGGAGAGCCTTTTTAACCGAAATTTACCTCCCGAGGTTGTCAGAGATGGTGACGTATGGGGAGAGGCACGCGTCAACACTATATTTTCTCGGGTCGCTTGTGTACGAAAACTGCCTTCACGCAAAAGTGGTCTGAGAAGCCTCAAGCGGGTTTGTGGTTTTACTACGGTAGTTTTGGGCGTTGGTACGGCTGCGTTGAAATTACATATTCAACAATCTACAGTGTTTTAATGAGAATTGCAGTAATTATTTAGAGAGGTAGCAAAACATAAAAAGCAAACCCAGAAATGGAAAGCTAATATGGAAAGCTAATATGGAAGAGTTTAGTAGAAAATCCAGAAACGGAAAGCTAGTATGGAAAAGTTTAGTAATGAATACAGTTAAAAACGAATACAATTATAGGCAACAGAGATTTATATCATAAACTAGCAAATTCATCTTGAAGGAAATTATGAAAAAAGGTTTAATACTAATACAGTTAAAAACAAATACAATTATAGGCAACAGAGCTTTATATCATAAACTAACAAATTCATAAAATTATATACGACTTTCTTTCTATAAGAATTTAAGTTTTTAAGGGACTCTGGTAAACCATTTTGCTGTAAGAAAGTAAAGCCCCATTTCAAATAGAAGGAAACCTTTTAGAGTACAGAACTTGACTGTATAAACACAGGCAATAAATTAACAAAGCCCTCTGTTTCTATTCACAATTACTTAGAAATATCATAACGTACAAACCATAGCGGTCTACATATCCTAGTTATAAGTTAGACATAACAGAATTAATAATAATAACATCACAAAGTTTTATGGATTTATCCGACACGCTTAAAGAGTTTCATCTGAGATATTACTTTAAAACAAGCTCAAACATCGGTATATAACCGTGTAAAGAGCATAATAAGTTGGAAATAATTAATTCCTACTTGTCTATGGTTGTAATTCCCCATTTGAGGAGTTTGTTCCTACATAATAGGGATATAGTTTCTTCTAGTTTAGTGTCTGGTTGAGAGAATCTCTCAACCACACTAGTGTACGTCCAAGATAGAATTCCTATCTTGAAACTATTAATTGTATAAATATGTATGTAATTTCCCTCATTCAAATTATTAGAATATATTATTGATTGTGCTAATTTTATCTTGGTATTAGAGCCTGAGGCCTGGCCCTATGTGGGCTGGGCTGGGCCGGGCTGAGAAAGCTTGGCCCCTCCTGGGCTGAGAGAAATAAACTACTTTTGTCTGTCCATCATCGTGGGTCGGTGGAGATACCAGAAATCGCCACCTCCTCTGTTTCGTCGATCCCCCGCCCCTGGAAGTGGTAACCCTGTCTGTTTTTTTCTTCGGTGGCCTGTACATCGGGGACCACAATGCAGGTTCCGGGCTTTCTTGCGCTGGGAGGTCACAGGATTCGGCAGATCCAGAGGGCAATGCAAAATGCCAAGGTTACGTTGTTGTGCCTGTTCGTGACGGTCTTGGTTTTGAGAGGCACGATCGGTGCTGGGAAGTTTGGGATGCCTGAGAAATATTTTAATGAGATTCGTGAGCATCTAATCATGGGAGGGTGAGGGGAGCCGCACAAGGTCCCGACTGAGGTCGTTGCAGAGAGTTCTAACAACAAGACACCCCCGGTGGTAGAAGAAGAAGTGGAAGAATCGGATGTAGAGTGAGATCCGAGCGTGCCATACAGCTTCAGCCCCAAGATCTCTGACTGGGACGACCAGCACAGTGAATGGCTTGCGGAAAATCCCGCATTCCCCAATTGTTTGCCCAGTGGCCCTCCTCGGATTTTGCTGGTCACGGGTTCGGCTCCGGCCCATTGTGAGAGTCCTGTGGAAGTGCCATACTTAATGCCTCTGGAGACGATGCCAAGAGGATAAGGAGAATGTTGTTGACGTTCCTCAGGCTGGACGCCCTTCAGAAATTCATGGGGCAAGTGGATTTGATGACCAAACGTCACCTGGCTGAGCACTGGATCGGTAAAGATGAGGTCACGGTTTTTCCTCTGGTGAAACTCTATACTTTCTCCCTGGCTTGTGAATTGTTCGCTAGTATATATGATTCAGACGATCAAGCATGGCTTTCGCATCATTTTATGGCGCTCTAGAAGGGACTGATGCAGATTCCTCTAGATCTCCCCGACACTCGATATAACAGAGCCAAACGTGGAGTCAATGCCATTCGTGAACAGCTTGAGGGCATTATTCGTGAGAGGAAAATTGCATTGGAGGAGGGAAAAGCTTTTCCCGAGCAAGATCTATTGTCTTTCCTGCTCTCTAATGTGGACGACAATGGTGAATCTCTCACACACGACGAGATTAAGGACAATATCCTTCTCCTGATATTTGCTGGTCATGACACCAGCAGTTCTACACTAACTGTGCTGCTCAAATTTTTTGGCGGAGAACCCTGATTGCTACAACGAGGTGTTGAGAGGCATTAAGTCCTGTGGGAGATCATTTACTCTTGAAGCGCATCAAGAAAAAGATCGATTATTGCCGTCTTCACAGCATCAAGATCTTTTACAACATGGCACATTTGGACCATGAGATGTCTGGTTTCTGGGCCAAGCTTCCGCTCATCCGCAAGCTTATGCTCACCCACCCTGAGGTGGAATTCATCTGGTGGATGGATAGCGACGCCATGTTCATCGACATGGTCTTCGAGCTCCCCTGGCGTTCATCGAGAAAGGTGCACTGGTTGATTTCTGTGTTGATATTACTGCCCGTGCAAGTGAAGGGAAAATAGATGCTATTATTGGCCCAGATAAGGAAGTAGAAAGGGTGGTTCAAATTCTTCCTCGCAGAACCAAAAATAATGCAATTCTCTTAGGTGAACTAGGAGCAGGAAAAACTGTCATTGCAGAAGGGCTAGTTATTAGTATTGTTGAAGGAAATGTACTCGATTTTCTTCATGGAAAATGGGTGATGTCCTTAGATATTGGTTTATTAATGTCTGGTGCCAAAGAACGAGGTGAACTAGAGGCACGTGTAACTATTTTTGATTGATGAAATACAAAGGGCAGGTGATGTGATTCTTATAATTGATGAAGTTCATACTCTTGTGGGTTCGGGTTCTATTGGAAGAGGAAATAGTGGTCCTGGCCTTGACATTGCTAGCTTATTGAAGCCTACCCTTGCTCGAGGTCAGCTACAGTGCTACTTTTATAACCTCGCGAATTCCTCTTCGAAGGCATTGTAATGGAGGGAGGCGTTGGTGGAATAGATGTCAAGGAGTTTAAGACGTTCTCGTCGATAGTATGGAAGAATCCATGTATTTTGCAGCTTACCTTTATCTCCTTTGATGAAATAAATTGTCTTCGTAAGTTATTATGCTTCATGTTGAGGACTGATCAACTTAACATGTAAATGCATTTATGTAAATCTGGTTAAAAGAATTAGATTGTTGTGACGTTTAGCTTGGCAAACTAGTGTCACCAGTATAAATCTATGTTGGAATTTGCCATTCCAACAATAGACAAATCTATTTGCAGGAATAATTTATTACCAGATATGAGAAGACATGACAGTTACGTCAAAGATTGGAGGATGATCGAGGTAATGTTGTAGGTTGTTAGCAAGCATAAGGTAGTATGCTTGAAAACTGTTCTTAAAGGGAAAATTGTGTTCTCCTCGTGGGGCTGTGAGTGCCTATGTTCTGGTTTCTTTATCAGTGGAGCAACGACAATGTTTATGGTGGACAGCAAAGTAGATGTTTGTTTGAGGTAGTGTGGTTTGTGGAATAGACTCCCTAGCATGTTGTAATAGTCATTGTATGTACCCAGAAACTCCAAATATTGAAGTATGGAATGTAAGCCTTGTAAAGGCATTTGAAAGTTCGTGGTGATCTCAAAACCACTTTGTAATGGTTTATGGTCAGCCTGAAACCATGTTTTGTCACTGTAATTTGATGGTTGGTGGTGAGCCAGAAACCATCTATAGAGTCCTAGTGGCTACAGGATTTTCCCGGAGGTTGCATATTTAAGTTCCGGATTTGCCCAGTTGTGGCAGATCAGACTTGCCCGGTGGTGGCATATTGAAGTTGGCGGATTTGCTCGGTGGTGGTAGATCGGACTTTCCCGGTGGTGGCATATTGAAGTTGGCGGATTTGCCCGGTGGTGGTAAATCGGACTTGCCCGGTGGTGGCATATTGAAGTTGGCGGATTTGCCCGGTGGTGGTAAATCGGACTTGCCCGGTGGTGGCAGATTGCCTTTGTGGCTGAATCGCCTATGTGGCTTGAGGTGCCTTTGTGGCTGTGTGTACACGAGAGATTTGTGCTCAATTGAGCAGGTGGACTGCAGAACACCTAGCTCGGACTTAGATGATTTTTTCTGAGTAAAAGGGGATTGGCGCGCTTTTCGCGTTGACAGCAGTGCCAGGAAGGCCAACTGGCGCGTCTGTTAGGCCATTAATCGCACCAATGGGCACGGGTTTTACGTTCAGGATCGCGCCAATTCACCTTCAAGAGGATCTGTGGGATTAGAGAAGTTGTGGATCTGTCCGAGGGTGGCAGATTGTGTTTTTGGAGGTTTTGTACATTCAATTCACCTGATGGTGGTGGATTTGACTATCATGACAAGTAGTCATTAAGGGGGGGAGTTGGAAATAATTAATTCCTACTTGTCTATGGTTATAATTCCCCATTTGAGGAGTTTGTTCCTACATAATAGGGATTTAGTTTCTTCTAGTTTAGTGTGTGGTTGAAAGAATCTCTCAACCACACTAGTGTACGTCCAAGATAGAATTCCTATCTTGAGACTATTAATTGTATAAATATGTATATAATTTCCCTCATTCAAATTATTAGAATATATTATTGATTGTGCTAATTTTAACTTAATAAAGCAAAAGCGAAATTGAGAATTATGAGCTATTGCTAGACTCATCATAGATGCGCCATAAAACTCGGAATAACCAATCCTTCGCCATATTAAACAAAGACATTTCTATGATAAGAAAGAGGTCGACATTTCAGATGGACGACTCATTACAGTAAAAACCCTTACCGAAATCCGAAGGATACATATATAAAAATGGAAATAACACGAACAATGATTCAACGAAAGAAAACTTGTAATATGTGGTGGAACCACTTAAAATTACACAATTAAGAAAGAAACTTGTAATATGTGGTCAAACCACTTAAATATACACAGTTAAAAAGAAACTTGTAATATGTGGCCGAACCACTTAAATTTACACAGTCAAAAAGAAACTAAACAGAGGAATTGAAGCTTCCATAAGCCAAGGAAAATCTTCATGAAAATGATACCAGAACTCTAATAAAATCTCGACCCTTTGGCCACAAAGTCTTTCCAAGGAAGAGAGCAGTAGAAGATAAATACATGATGCGTGGAGGTTTCTTTTTCTGGAAAGACCAAGCCGGTAAGAGGGTTTCAGCCTTGGCACCCTCTGAGAGCTTCAGCACCTGAGGAACTCCCGCGAAAATAAAAAAATAACCAGTGATTGGTCGTCAAATTCATCAAGAACTATAGAAAAACTAACAGTAAAGAGTAAGGTACAAAAAAAAAGGTTGGAGCTTACCATCATGTAGCAGCTAGAGAAAAAATTTGATGCGACGGAATGAAGTCCAGCCTCTGAAGAGTCAATGGTGGGTGATAGACAATTTCGAAATGCAACCAGATACCGTGGGACTGAGCTAAGGAATAAACCAACACCTTCAACAGGCTAGACAACCAGAGGAACCAGGACCCAAGTCACTAGACCGTAGCAGAGCCAAAGACCAGCGATGTTCTGGAGTATCACAATGCTGAATAGGAGAAAAACCACAGGGAATTGAATAAAAAAACCCTCAAGTTACAGATGATCCATCAGGTCAACTAGAGCCGTCGATGGGGTAAATGAATCCCAGGGAATGTACAAACTAATAATAACTCAAAGTGGATCAGACTACCACCTGGCCAGGACATCTAGGTCTTTTAAACATCACATACATTTGGCGAGATTTAGAGGATGGGAGCAGATAGGAAATAAATGTCATAGTACAAACCTCAATCAATATAAAATGATTTTAATCATAATGTCAATTAATCACGCATGCATTAGGGTTTTTCTATTTCCACTTTTCTAGCATTATAAATGCTATCTGACATGCCAGGGGATAGTCATGGCGTGCCCTCTCCATGCTCGCCTTCTCTCTCCACCTGTTGTTACTCAGAGGGCGATGGCTATTCCCCTCGCATGTCAGATAATATTTATAATGCTATAGAGGTGGAAATAGAAAAAACAGTATATGAACCCCCGTATTATAAAGGTAAGGTTTTGTCTGTCCATACATTACTTAACTTTAATAATGAATTGTATTTAGTTTTTTGTAATGTTAATTTATAGTTCAATGTAATGTCAAAACCATCAAAGTTATTACTATGGTATTTGGGTAATAATAATAATTTTTTTACTGTTATATGGATGTGTTACAACTTTCCACATTATCCACATTTGGTTCTTAGTCTACTGGTTCCTTTTAAGGTGGCCTCCCATGCATCAATAAGCACCTGAACACCATTAGCGGTCAATCGAAACCTCAACTTGTCCCATAACTAGTATGGATCCTTCTTGGTCTAAATGTATAAATAATGAGGATTTGCTTTGAATCACACAATCTTCTCCTACTTTCCTAAAATCTTTGCCTACCTGATCATTTCCTAGTAAATAAAGAAATTAACATTGATATCTATATTAAGTCAAGTAACTGTGGTGTGGTTTGTTTGACATCTTTACAGGTAAATTCTTTGCTAAATTCTTTTTGTAAATAGTAAAAATATTTTTTTTGTAATTGTATAACTATAAATTAAAATAGCTAAGAAGGGATAAAGATTCGAGTGTTTGAGGAGGGAGATTACTTAAGGAAGTTGGTTGTTTTAAATATTAGTAATTTGTTAACTTAAAAAAAAAATAAAAATAGATTGGAAATGTAGGACTTGTTCATGTTCTCTTTGGGTAACAACAACAAACAAGAAAGCACAAAAGTTAATGAGATTAAGGATTGGTCTACACACACCCACAAAATGACAAGGATGGTTATTTAGTTAAAGGAAGAAGGTGGTGGAGGCCGAGAACTAGTTCTTTTGTTTTGGAAGAAAGATACATGATTGATATGAGAGTATGGGTTAGGCTGTCAAGTTGGTTGGTCTACACACACCCACAAAATGACAAGGACAATTGGTCAGTTAAAAGAGGAAGGTGGTGGAGATCGAGAACTAGTTCTTTTCTTTTGGAAGAAAGATACATTATTGATATGAGTAGGGGAGGCTCCTAGGGGAGATATCTCATTTTCTTCCCGTTGTACAATCGTTGAATATCTGGTGGGTGAAGGCATTGTGGCATTGAGACACCTCGTAATGTTGGCATAATTTCCTCAGTAGAAGATGGTCCTACGTCAGTGAGGTGGCTCATTGTTTTTTACTTGATTAATTTGGTAGTTGATGGGTGGAGGTGAGGCAACCTTGAGAGACTTTGTTTTAGTTGATAATATCTGTTTAAAATTCCTTTGAAATAACTCTACCTCAAGCTCTAGAATATGACTCAAGGGTTAGAGTTGCAAGAAAGTTTTCGCTGCAACTCATCTAAGGTTGGGTGGAGAGTTAGAGTCCCAATCTCAGTTGCTTGCATTTCTTCATTTCCAGATAAGTGTGTTTGTATAGCATGTATGCATCCATATTTCATGTCCTTTCTTATTATGCTATGCATATGCCTATATGAGTGTGTGGACTGATTTCAGTATGATTCTTAGAAGAATGGAGTGGTCATGTAAGATTAAGGGAGATATATTGTATTGATCTATACGTGTTATGGATTAAAACTTAATATATATTTGTGGGGCGCATGAACAAATCATATGTATATGAATATCATAGTTTTAGAAGTTTTGTATTCAATGATTATTTTGAGGATCATGTTTTATGCTCATTATGTCATGCCTATGGACAATTGAGTGCCTATGATGGAATTCAATGACTAAATGTTGCATTTATTTTGTATGCATGAGATTTTCGTAATTGCCTAAATGTAGCTGAAATTCCTTATGTATCATTAAGAGCCTGAAATTGATCTATTTTCTTGAGTGTGAAAGGTGGTCAAACCCTTTTTTCAAGTGAAGAAACCCTTGTATTGAAACGATATATGTGTCTTTCATTGATTTTCACAATTGGCTTGTCAATATTGAAAATGGAGTTTTATGTATAACTAAGAAATATTGATTTCTTGCATGGGTTTCAAATGGTCTAAGTATGGAGAGCTAAACAATCTTTGTTAATCAATTTAATGCCTATATGTCAATGATGTGGTTTAAAAATTGTAAGTTCAGGAGGGCGTATGACTTGATATATATATATATATATATTATTTTTGTGAGTGTGTGTGTGTGTGTATGATGCAATTGCGAAGTTGGCTAAGTCCCTATAGTTCTTTGAAGTGCACTTAGCTGCACATCTCATGTGTATTTTTATCAGGAAAGATAATGACCAGATTTATACTCGTTCTAGTAGATTTTAAGAGTAAGAAGTATGTGTATTTCAGTGAAGTGTAGTTGAGGGTTCTAAGTGCATTGATTCATGCCTCCATGGCCATGGTGTGCCAAAAGGGACGTGAAATATTTTAAATCATCACCTTTGGTTTCATGAAGTTCAAGTTTACTTAGGCAGTCAAGTTGTGTAGGCCTCAAGTCCAGGTAAATTCTCTAGGAAATCGAAAGAAAACTTTCTAAGTATAAAGCGTTCAAATGACGTTTAAATTTCTTGGTGGGGCCCGCCAGGTCAAGGGTCAAACCAGTTAGATTGAATATCTTAGTCAAGCAAGACCCTCGCACGACCCAGTAAGACTAGTCAAGAGGGACCCACTAGGGAAAGGTTAGGCTAGTCACGTTTGATAGTGTAGTTGGGTGGGATCATTGGTCAGGGCCTAGGTATAAGTCGAATGGTCGGATGTCCTTCGAGCCTTTATGGAGTGTGCAATGTGATTTATTGCAGAGAGGACGTCACTCAACCTCCTATTGATGACACTCGAGGTCGGGTGACACACCTTCCATGCAGGTTCTACTGGTGGTATAGTGGCGACGTGAGCACCACATGGGGTCCCACGTGGCAAGTTGGATGACATGGAAAGGCCCAAAAGGCTAGTCTTTAATTTGGCATATATCTCCATGTAGATGTCAAATCGAGGTAAATTTTATATCACTGGAAAGATCTTGATGAGATAGACAGAATGGCTTTATCAATTTTAAGATTTAAGGAAGTCAGAAAAGGTTGAAAAATTTGGACCCCATTTCCATAATTAGACCTTGGAGATTCGGTTAACATAGTAGCTACCTCCTTCTAACCACAATTAGAGATGTGTTTATTAGGGGGTATGTTACATCGTGGTATCATACCTTCTAGCTTTAACACTTGGAATGGTTGGGATGTATCACATAAGAAGTGTAGACAATTATTTAGACCCTAGACCTTGTGCATTAAATTAGTTCTTGTTACAGACTTAACAACATAGTAGATCCAATGCTTGGATCTTTGGGGCTAGGGTGGAGCTCTAGATTTTAGTGTTCTAGCTAAATGTGGAGAAGATTGTAAGCTAATTATAACGTGTGTATGTGATTTGCATGTTAATTGCAAGTTTGTTCTGGTATGATTATTTAAGTGGTGTGCTCCTACACACTTGGGAGGAATAGGCGTGTGAATGCTCCTATGTTATGAGGGATTTTGTGAAGTCCACGTGCTTCTTGTAATGCAAGGCATATATATATATATATATATATATATATATATATATATATATATATATATAATATATATATAAAAATATATATATATATATAATATATATATATATTATATAGATATATATATATATATATATATATATAGATATATATAGATAATATCGATTGGGTAGGATAATCACAGGGTTTGTATGTTATGATAGAGACCCTCGATGGGATGAAGGCATAGTGTTTGTGACTCTATTAGAGAGTCCAAGTGCTTGATAATTGCTTATTGTAGGTGTTGGTAATGGCAATATGACCATGGCTTGTGTATTAATCATCTTCATGAGCAAGGTGAATGCTGGTGTTATAGTGTAATGAATGGTTATGTGCTAACTTAGGATGGCACGCAGGTCCTACAGTGCATTTTATATATCTGAAGAAAAATAAAAATAAAAACTTATAAATGTGATAGATCCATGTGGTTTTTTCACTGACCCTTTGAGGTTGTAGATGTCATGATTTTTGGCCTTAATGAGAAGGTTGAATTATTGTGAATGGTTTAAAAGGTTAATTCAAGTATGGTAATGGTGGTTTAGGTAAGGAGGATGATTTTAATTAATGTTAATGGTCTTGGTAAAGAGACTGATTTCTAAAATATGTGATGATGTGATGGTAAACATATTGATATATACATGTGTGTATATTTTTTATTTTTGAAACCATGTTGATGTATATGTTTAAATGTTTCCTAGTTGAAATAGGTGGCTAATAATTTTTTTGCAAATGTGTAAATAGCTGTAGGGTAATGTGCTTAGCTTAGTAGAAATGAGGCAACTGGTATATGATTTATTGTATTTTGTTAATGCATTAACAACTGAGTGTGTGTGGCAACACATAGCAACACTCAATGGCAGTAAAAGGGAGCATGTATTTTGGCATGGTGTAGTAGGATATGGACAAAGTCCATCATGAACAAGAAAGAGGAACATCCCTCCAAAGGAAAAAAACCTTAAAGAATTTGGAGGTTGATCTCATGGACTTGGAAGATGAGATAAAGGTATGCAAGGTAGAAATTAGGAAGCTCTCTAGTAAACATCAAGAACTAGCTAAGTGGAACTCTGAACTACACAAGAAATTGCAAGAATTGACATCTCAAACTGAATTCTCCAAAAGGGAAAAGCATATTTACTGGAAGAGGCCTTGTGAGGCTAAAAAGGAAAAGAAAATATTTCCATGTTGGAATTTTAAAGTGGAACACATGAGAAAGGATTGTCCCCAGAAGAAAAAAGAGGAGGACAACCCTTGCAAGCCCTGGGAATATGTAACAGTAATTCAAGATGTCAAGAAATAGAAGGGAGCATTCCGTCAAACTCCTTGAAAGATGAAAACGTACATTGCAAAAGACTTACATGTATGTTATTTTGGGGAATGTAAGACTTCAAGGTTGTTGTGAGCCTTGTAAGGAAGTCTTGAACTGATTTTGGCATGTGAATATACATATACATACGTGCACTTATATGATGGTTGAAAGTGTCATGAACACTGAAATCATGGGGATTAAATTCAGCTCAGGGACTATTGTATTTTAACACTAATGTGTTGTGGCTTTAATTTATTAAATTTAATGATTGATATGATTTTGATTGTACATTTGTGCATGGCCATGTGTAACCATTTTATTTATGCACTCAAAACTGAGCTTGCATCTTAAGAGATTTGATCTCTTTACCCTCGGTAGATCTAGAGTTTGATGGATCTCTCTTGGTATACACCAAGGATTGAGGGTTAAAATGCCCCCTTAGTCAAATCAATATACTGCTAAATTGGTTGACATTTTCCTTACCTCTAATTTCTTCATCTTTGAAGGGGAATTCTATGAACAAACATGTGGTGTTTCCATGGGCTCGCCCCTATTCCCTTTTTGTAGCTAATTTGTTCATGGAGGACTTTGAATCCAATGCTTTTTCCTCAGCTCAATATAAACCAAAGAGTTGGAAGAGATTTGTGGATGACACCTGTGTCATCTGGCCTCCAAAGATTTGGAAGAGAAATGTGGATGACACCTGCGTCATCTGGCCTCATGGTTGGGATAATTTGGATCTCTTTCTCTGTCATCTTAATAATCAATCTAACTCCATAAAGTTTACTATGGAATGAGAAATCAATGGGAGCCTGCCTTTTCTTAATGTGCTTATTTCAAAGAAGGACGATGGATTATTCTCCCACTAAGTCTTTCGAAAGAAAAATTACACAAAGCAGTGTCTTCATGCTAAGTCTCATCATTTATCTGGTAAAAATTTGGGTGTTCTCAACACTTTATCCACTCGTCCATTCAACATTTTTTATGAAAGTTATATTGAAGATGAGAAAACCCATATCCTCGAGGCTTTCAAAAATAATGGTTATAATAAGCTCCAATGTCTTAGGGATTTCCTTAAGGACGACAAGGGTTCCAAGATTAAAAAAGAACCCAATGATCGTTTTTATGGGGTACACCTTCCTTTTATACAAGGGACCACTTAGAATATTGCAAGAATCCTAAGAAAGCACAAGGTTCCCTCAACCTTTAGTTCCCTTAACACTATTCAAAGTTCCTTAAGATCTGTAAAACACTCGATGGACCCTAAGAATATGAAAGGTGTTTATGTAATCCCTTGTTCATGTGGAACACCCTATGTTGGTGAAATTGACCGCTCAATAAATCAAAATATTCAAAAACATGTGACAGACATCAAAAAAGGGTCAGTATTAGCAAAACATGCAGAATAGACAAAACACCACATCTGCATTGAAGACGCCTGAGTGATTGCGAAGATAGATCATTTCCATCACTGTAAGTTTCGGGAAGCTATAGAGATTGAAAGGAGGCGAAGCAATCTGAATAGAGACAATGGCTGGAAAATATCTTCTAGTTGTTGGATCCGTGCCATTTCTTCTTAAGTTTATATATATACATTTCTAATTTCTTAATTTTTCTTATTTACTTGTATTTTTATATTGACTACTAATATCCATTAATTTTTTTAATTATTAATTATTTATTATTTAGTTAATTAATTATTATTTTATTTTTATTTAGGTTTGAGTATTTATTATTTTTATTATTTTAAGTTTTAGAACCAATTTATTTTGATTATTTAGTTTGACCAAAATATTTTTTATTATATTGTTTTATTGATTGTTTATTGTTTTTTTATTTAGGTTTGAGTTTAAATATTATTTTATTTTTATCTTAATATACATTTCATTAAAATTTTTTTTGATTAATTATTTTCTTTAATTCATATTAACAATTTATTTAACAATATTATCTATTTAGTCAAATGTCATTGTTTTCTTTATATGAAAATATTATTTTTTTTAGTCAAATCACAAAACTCTCATATGTGAGTTTATTGAAAATTTTTCTTACTTTTGATTTAAAAAAAAAAAAATTTAATAATACAGGAGAAAATTTGTAACAATTAATATTAAATATAAAAAATAATATACAATATATATATATATCTAAGAATGAGTTGGTCTCATACATGACACGGTCAATTCCAACCACTACCACTATAACTTTTAGGTGCCTAAGTATGTTTCTTCTATGGGCAGAAGGGAATCGAGGGATTTGAACCATAGTTACCAAATACATCCGAATCGAGGAAAAAAATTCGGAAATTCATCGGAGAGCGAATTATTCGAGGAAATTCTAGTCAGTTCGTTTACGGTTTTATTCATTTGAGCCTTCTCAGATAAAGAAATACTTCATTGTGAGGAGAACTGGCTTCCAAAACGTTAGTGCTTTTTAAGGAGTCAGGGGTTAGTGTTAGTTTCTAGACGTTAGGATGGATTTGCTCAAGATTCTTGGACATATACATATAATGTTAAGGTCTAAAGTTTGAATACATAACTGTGTTTCTTTAAAAAAAAGGAAATGGAAAAAAATGTGTAAATTGGAAAGTTTTTCTTTTCAATTTCAATCTGTTTTGTAGTGTTGGAAAAATAAGAAAAAAAACTTGAACCTTGGTTACTATTTATTTTCTAAATATATTTATATTTTGAAAGATTTTAAATAAATAAGTTTAGAATAGTGATTTTCTAAATATGTATTTATCTATTAGACTTTTTGGATTTAAGTTCTTATTGGGAAGAGGAAGTATGGGTATTTTATTTTTAATTGTATCTTAAAAGTGGTTAGATAATCTAGAATTATTCAAAATTATTTAAAATCTAAGATGAATTAGAAAAAAATAGTGGAAATATCTTATTATTACAAAAACTAAAGTATATATATTCAAATTTTTATGACGTATACTATCGAATTTTTTCCGAATTAGAAATTTTTCATTCGAATTTTTATCGCATCGAATCAAATTCGAACTTGGTAACTATGATTTGAACCTCGAACCTCTTAGCCATTTTCAATTAAAACATCATGGAGACTTAATATTTCACATTTTATTTAATTTTTTTTATATATATCTTCTATGGGCAGAAGGGAATAGAGGGATTTGAACCTCGAACCTCTTTACCATTTTCAATTAAAACACCATAGAGACTTAATATTTCACATTTTATTTATTTATTTTTATATGTATCTAGAACAAATTTTTTTAGAGAATTGTAATTTTAGAAAATTTGATTACCGTTATAAATGCTACAAATGATCTTGTTACAATATGTTAATGATACTTCAACCCTCTTAACTAAGAAAACAATTTGTTCATCAAAACACTAAAATTAAAAAATAACAAAAAAAATTATATTTAATTAAAAAAATCATTTTTGATATATTAGAAATATCCAATTAAAAATATAAAATAGAAATAAATCAACTATCTTGGAAAACATTTTCGAAATATAAATCAAAATAATTTTGATATATGAGAATACGCCAAAGATCAACAGATCAACCAGAACATTGGTATGAAAGCATGCAATCACCAATATCATATTTTATAAAAGGTTTTCTAATCATTTATAAGTATTTGACAAACAGATACTACTGTGCAGATGAGTCTAGACAAGCGCTTCTTGAGTTAAATCATCGGTGATGTGCATTGGCTGGAGGATTTTGGACATTGCATGGACTGGAGTACCCAAGTTGACAAGAGAGCCTGCTACGGCCACAGTAAGTGATGCAATGAAGTTGGGGTCTTCCTTTCTCGAAGCCACAGAATCCTGCGTGATTGATAGATAATTATCCAGTTGATTTTGATAATCCGGTGCCTGACCCATGTCGTTAGACATTGAGGTCATGTGTTGGAAGCTGCCAAGCCACCAACTTCATTCTTGGCTGATCATACCAGTTATATTTGAGGTTGAAAGTGATTGACGGACTTGTGGTCGATAATCTGGTGATAAGAATGTAAATGTGTTAGAAAACCTGCACAGATGAATCTAGATAGTAATGGTTGAAAACATAGCTTTGTAGAGCAAAAACACTAAAATAAAATCGAAAGAACAAAAGAATGATTCATTAGAAAATAGGTTACAATGCTCATGATATAGCATTACTGGATGAAGATCCCAAGGTAATGCACCGTAGTGGTGATCAATGAGAAGACTCAACACCTACAACAAGTTGTGGAGAGAACTAACCAGTTGCAGAGTGAAAGAAGGAGCAAATCAGGGAGTAAATCATGTAGAAGAACTAACCAGTTGTGGAGTTAAAGAAGGAGAAAATCAATGAGTAAATCATGCAGAAGAACTAACCAGTTGCAGAGTTAAAGAAGGAGCAAATCAAGGAGTAAATCATGCAGAAGGAATCTTGCATGTAGTTCCATGCTCTAACTAAGAGTCTGCATGTAGGTGTGTAGTAGTTCCAACACCCCCCCTGAACACCACTATGGGGAAAAATAGAAAATGGGCCCAGAAAACTAAGGCCAAAGGTCACCCAAAATACAGTGCAACTTGTACTAAAATTGAGGAAAGAGGGAAAACCTCATGGGAAACCCCCCCCCCCCCCCCCTCAAAATACAATGTAATCAAAAGAAAAGAGGAAGAAAAGACAGTTGCTAAGCGACTGTGTCCTTCACTCCAAGACGATTGCGCAGAGAGCGAAACTTCTGCTCAGTGAATGTCTTGCTGAAGATGTCTGCAGTCTATTCTACTGAAGGACAAAACTGTAAATCAATGACCCGATCATGTACTAAGTCTCTGATGTAGTGCACATGGATCTTTATGTGCTTTGTCCGCTGCCGCTGTATTGGATCCTTGCAAAATTTGATAGTGCTCTGGTTGTCACACCAAATGACAATGGGCTGGTGGAACTGGACGCCCAACTCAGTGAGAAAGTGTTCTAGCCACAGAGCCTGAATGGTGATGTTGACTACTCCTCTATACTCGGCCTCAGCTGAAGAGAGAGCAATAGTAGCCTGCTTCTTTCTCGACCAACAGATAGGGTCAGATCCTAGACTGAGTGAATATCCAGAGGTGGACTTGCAATCAATGCTATCTCCTGCCCAATCAAAATCTGTGAATCCAAGGAGATTCAATGCAGTGCCTGCTGCATAGTGAATCCCGAAGGTGATGGTGCCCTGCACATATCGAAGAATGCGCTTGGAAACATTCCAGTGTAGCTCATGCGGCTCCTGCAAGTATCTGGAAACTGCCCCTACTGCATATGAGAGATCTGGTCTAGAGTGGGTGAGGTACAATAAGCTCCCCACTAGCTGTCGGTAGAGAGTGCTGTCAACTAATGGAGTGTCACCTCCATCCTCAAGGCGGACCCCAGACAGAAAAGAAGTTGGTGCTGGCTTGCATTCAGTCATGCGAAATCTCTCGAGGAGATCCCGTGCATACTTAGCCTGAGAGAGTTTGATGTCTGTGGCATCCTGGCTGATCTCAAGACCAAGAAAGAAGTGTAATGGACCCATGTCCGTCATCAAGAACTTATCATGCAAGGCCCTCTTGACTGTAGCAATGGCTGAAGCCGAGCTACCGATGATTAGGAGATCATCCACATACCAAAGCTAAGATAAGAAGAGAATCATGTGTCTGAGCATGTAAACATTCGGATCATACTTACATCTTTCAAAGTTTTGTGATAAGAGAAAAGAATCCATCTTTGCATACCAAGCTCTCGGAGCTTGCTTAAGGCCATAGAGAGATTTCTTCAGTCTGCATACCAAAGATGAATCCTGAATGAAACCATGTGGCTGCTCCATGTAGATCTCCTCAGATAGGTCTCTATGAAGAAAGGCATTCTTCACATCCATCTGATGTACTTCCCTTCCCTGGGCCGCCGCAATGGCAAGTGTAAGGCATATGGAATCCATCTTTGCTACTGGAGCAAAGGTCTCGTCATAATCAATGACATGCACTTGTTGGAAGCCTTTGGCTACTAGCCTTGCTTTCCGTCTGGTGATTTGCCCATCTGCAACACTCTTGGTCCTGTAGACCCATTTGCATCGGACAAGTTTCCTTTGTGAAGGAAGAGGGACCAGATCCCAGGTCTGGTTCTCAAGGAGGGAGTTATACTCCTCCTCCATGGCAGACTCCCAAGATGGATGCCCAGTAGCCTCAGCATAAGACTGTGGATCAGAAAACTAAACCAAATGACAATGCTAGGATGGCGATGGTTCAGTGGCAGTGAGTAAAAGAGGAGGCTAATAAACTCTGAGCGAGTCCTCTACGGATTAGAATTATCCCCCACAAGACCATTTCTAGCAGCTGGGTGGTCTTGTGCATATATCTCACATAAGCTCCTTGTTCTCTGATTTATGATAGGGGAATATGATTCACTGCTGGAAGCCCAATCTGGGCTTGGATGTGGATCATCATTTGCATGCACTAGATTTGTATCTGAAGACTCTGTCTCTGCATCTGCATGCTCTATATCTGCATCTGAGTGTATTGAGTCATCATCTCGGACATGAGGTAGATAAAAGGTGTCTGCATGCAGTGATTGAGGTGCATGCAAGAGACTTTCCTCAAATTTAACACTTCGCTCAATGATGAGCTTGTCCGTAGAGGGAATTAGGAGTCAGTATCCCTTCACACCATTAGGGTATCCAACAAAGATGCACTCAATACTCTGTGGATCAAGAGCTTTCCTCAGAGGGGATCCTGGCCCATGCTCGGGAGCCGAAAACACGGAAGTGGGTGACCTCTGGTTTAGTGCTGCTCCAAGCCTCAAAGGGGGTCTGATCCTTGACAGACCTATGAGGAGATCTATTCTAGATGTAGTTAGCACAATTAAGTGCTTCAACCCATAGCTTATCAGGCAGTGACTTAGCATGCAACATGCAGGAAACCATCTCTTTGAGAGATCGGTTATTTCTTTCAGCAACTTCATTCTGTTGCGGAGTGTATGGAAATGTGTACTGCAACTGTATAATGGATTGAAGGCAAAGGTTCCGAAGTGTTGTGTTAGAATATTCCCCTCCCATTTTCTGTACGGAGGGCTTTGATCTTTCTCTCTGACTGTGTCTCAACTAGTGCTTTGAAATCTTCAAAGTGTGCAAAAACTTCAGTTTTAGCCCTGAGAAGATACACCCAAGTATACCGTGAGAAATCATCAATAAATGTAAGCACATACATTGCTTTGTTGATGGAAGAATGAGGAAAAGGCCCCATGAGATCACTATGGATTAGATCTAGAGGAGAGGATCCTCTGTGAGTCTTGCCGATGTCAAACTTTTCTCTAGGATGTTTGCCAAGGACACACCCATCACAAACTCCTTTGGAGAAACTGATATTTGGCAAGCCTTCCACCATCTCATTCTTGCTTAGCTGCTACATATACCTGTAATTTAAGTGACCAAACCTCTCATGCCAAAGCCTACTACTATCATCAGCATGTGTAAGCATTAAGGAGGATTTAGATTCAATAAATTTAGAAAATGTATACAGTTTGGCTCCATTGGTTACCTCACCGGTTGCAATTTTGGAGCTGCTATGTAGGTCATATATGTTCACTGCATCTGGAGTGAATTCCACTCTCTTTCTAGTGTCGGAATGAGTAATCTAATAAACTGAAAGCAGGTTTACTAAAAGTTTTGGAACATGAAGCACATCTTCAAAGCTTCTTTGTAAAAGTTCCACTCTACCTTTTTCGGTAACCTCAAGAGGTGAGTCATCTCCCATGAGGATGGGAGGTCCTTTGCATGCATCCAAAGTGGAATAGACTTCCTTTGCAGTAGCCATATGATGTGATGCACTAGAATCTATAATCCATGCATCAGGGAAAGAATTAATTGCAACTAAAGCATGAAAATTGTTACCTTTCCTATGTGGTGAATCCTCAGTTTTCTTCTTGGCGCCCTGAGGGATGTGGTCCCCAAGGTTGTGCTTCTGAAGGATTTTTGCCATTTGGTCAATTTGTTTCTTCATGCAAGAGGATTCTGGATGGAATCCTCTTTGACAATAGGTGCATCTATTTCCTTTCTTCCCTTTCTCATTTCTCAAGCTAGAGGAGTCATTGAAGGGCTTGGTGTACCCTTCCTTCTTTGGATGGAAATGCACTTTTCCCTTCTCTTTTTGCTGTTGATTTTTCTGATTTGAATAAGGTCTGTGATTTTTATTGTGGCTTCCATCATGCACAGCAAGTGCATGCGCTTTTGGAGGTTTGATTTTCCCCATGCTAATGAGTTTATCTTGCTCAAAAATAAGGGACTCCATAAATTCTTTGAGAGAAAGCATAGTGTAGGATTTACCTGTTGCGATCCTTACTAAATGAGATGTAGACACAAAGACGCAGTATTCCGGTCCAAGCTTTGACATAATAGAGAGAACTTGGTGACTCTCCTCCTTGGATTTGTCAATTCCACAACCCTTGAGTTGCAACAATAGATCATTACATTTGGTGAAGAAGTCTTGAATTCTGTCATAGTTCCGTGGATCTAATGATAGCAGCTCCACTTCGAGCAGATGTCCTTTCATCTCATTCTATTTCCCGTAGAGTTTTTCAACTTTTTTCCAAATCTCATTGGGAGTATTGCAGACAAATAGATGAAACTGCAACTCTGGAGAGATGCACATGCATATGGATCCGTGGGCCTCATCCATGCGGTTGAGGTACCTAGATTTCTCTATGGCTGAAGTGGGTTCCACTTCTGCAGCCATGGTAATCCTGTACAACCCTTTTTGACGAAGGTATCAAGCCATTTGGTCCTTCCATTCGTGATAGTTGTACATGTTAGGATCGATGCTTTGGGAAACTCCATTTTTCTGTCGATCTTCAATCTACAAGCTGTAATACCTATAGAATAAAGTACTAGTGTGTCTTTTATCTAGCAACCTGTGGGCTCTTATACCATGTAAATGTGTTAGAAAACCTGCACAGATGAATCTAGCTAGTAAAGGTTGAACACACAACTTTGCAGAGCGAAAACACTAAAAGAAACTCAAAAGAACAAAAGAATGATTAATTAGAAAATAGGTTACAATGCTCATAATATAGCATTACTCGGTGAAGATCCCAAGGTAATGCACCATAGTGGTGATCAATGAGAAGACTCGACACCTACAACAAGTTCCCGAGAGAACTAGCCAGTTGGGGAGTGAAAGAAGGAGCAAATCATGGAGTAAATCATGCAGAAGAACTAACGATTTGCGGAGTTAAAAAAGGAGCAAATCAGGGAGTAAATCATGTAAAAGAACTAACGAGTTGCAGAGTTAAAGAAGGAGTAAATCATGCAGAAAGAATCTTGCATGTAGTCCCATGCTCTAACTAAGAGTCCGCATGTAGTTATGTAGTAGTTCCAACAAGGGGGTTGTCTTCTACGAAGTTTGGTATGTTGAGTTCCTCAGCTAATGATCTGGTTGGAGGAAGCGTGCATGGCAGCGGTAGCCAAAGCACTCAAACAATGAGTGTGCTGGCCTTTGTAGGTTGTTATTACGAACGCAGGGTCTTGGGCGGATGTCTGAACCTGCTCATAATCCGCCATTATTTCACATGCGTGTATTAGTCGGTTGCATGTATTCAGGTAAGGACAGTATAGATAACATATTTCTTCTGGAAAGAGACAATGTCGAACCTGTTTCTCAACTTGGCAACCTGGTGCCATAACACATCTGTAATAAGATCTCGGTCGTTCATTGTTTTTGGTCATCTTTTCCCCATATTTTCGCCATTGGCAGCCATCGTTTATCTGATAAGACTACATTAAATTAGTTACTTATAGATTATAGAAAAATAATAATATATGTTGTCCTTAGAATTGGCTTCTACAAACAAGCAATGGCATGCAATTTACAAACCTGCAGATCACACAAATAAGCAATCCTTCCGAAACTTCTCTAGTATTGACCCCTATTGGATTCTAGGCGATTCATTTCTTCTATATGTCGATTCATTTATCCCTGTATCTTTATGCCGATTGTAAATTTTTATAAATATTCCAGAATATGATATCTTTATAAATATTTCAGAATATGAGAGACATAACTAGACAATTGGTATCCCCGAAAAATATTCCAGGAATCCATACCCATATAAGTTTGGACAAATATTCCGCGAACCCTTAATCGACATAGAATTGGGGAGTCTATCCCATCTAAACTCAGGGTTCGAATGCCAAGTTCCCCCGTAATGCATATAATACCTACCCCGCGTTAGGCGGGATTGGGCTTCAGCATATAGATTGTATGTAACAGAAAAGCAAGAATTTTATTATTACCAGGGAAGCTACGGTGTGTTGGCCAGAGCCCTTGGTCATCACCTGAAGCTTCTTTTTCGGCGACTCCTCCGTCTGTTTAATGAATGATTCGATCATCCCATTCTTCCTCTTTTTTGAAGGCAACTGCTGATCTTCCATAAACATTCTTCTCCACATTTTCTCTGCTTTGTTCACGATCACCCCTATTGTGGGCAGATTGGTGCGAAACTGCGCTGCTGGAGTCGACATTAATAAACCTTGGCCACAGTTTGTCTTCGCCACAAGTACTGTGATCTGCACGAGTGATGCAATATATAAGAAAAGGGATAGCGTGACAACATGAATAAACAAAGAGAGAAGACCTTATCTGTGAAAACTCCCTGAAAATACCTTATTCTTGTGACCTTCCATCTCATCTCATCTTCACTTTTCAGAAACTGCCTGAGAATTTAATTCAATAGGCAAGCATGGTGTCATGGTTCTGGCAATCACAATTGGTTTGGTAACTGCATTCTTCGCATTGACTTAGACAGTTGTTTTCTTCGAGTGTTGCGGATACGAAACTTTCGTGAGACTTCAATAAAGCAGAGCCATTTCGTGAGAGCGCATTGTGTTGTGACTCGTGTAAAGTAAAAATTAAGAGGAAGAGAAGTATGTGTGTCTGTCATTCCTATTCAAACCATTTTGCGAGGGTGGAGTCAATTGGAGGCGTTAGGTCAATCTGTCAATTATAAGTGACCTTCAACGGAATCAACATTTATCACCTGTCATTATTTAGAGGACTTTACATAATTAACGGAGCCGTGCACAATACTCTCTAAGATCTTTTGCCCTCACAAAAACCAGTGAGTGATAAGATAATTATGGTTGAGAATACAAGAATCTCAACCCTTCTCGTTGAATATGAGAGATCAATATTAGTATCGTGTTCTTGATCTTCAATAAGAGACCGAAATATTCGTTTAATCGTAACTACCTCCTAAGTTACATTATAATCACTTATTCAAGTAGTACTACAAATTTAAAAGTTTTAATTTTTTACTTTAATCACTTACTTACTAGACTATACATTTTAATATAATTTTAACTTTTTACTTTAATTACTTATTAGATTATACATTTTAATTTAATCATTTACTATATTATACATTAAACGATAATATAATATTATATTATCAATTTATATTAATTGAAAAAAGTTTAGATTCATCAAAGATAAAGAAGGAATAAAATCTCTAGGAATACAAACCTTTTTTTAAAAATGTAAAATTTGAAAAAAGATTTACATTTCTCCCATCAATATTTGTGGATGCTTAAAAATCTATAATTAAGATGATTTATACAATTCTTAATAATACTGTGTAAAGTTTATGTAAATTTCATATCTGTCTATACAAAATTATTATTTTATTTTTTCTTTTTATCAAAATATTAATTATATATAAATATAACTTGTAAAAATATTATATATAACATAAAATATTATAATATATATATTATATAATATATATATACATAAATCTAATATTATAGTTTACGAAAATAAGTCATTATAATTTTAATTTATATGATAATTTGATAATACATATGAAATATCATAACTACACATCTGAATTATTTTATTTAAATTTGTTTGAATATGATATACATATTATGAAATTATTTATAAAATAATTTACTTGGAATTTTTATAATAAAAATAAAATTACATATAACAATAAATTAAATTAAATTACATATTATTTTAATTAAATCCACATTATATATTATACTTAATTTTTATTTATTTAACACTTCATTATCATTAGTTCCAATAAAAAAAACGTGAAACTCTCGAGCTTATGTTACCTCTTGCTATTGTTTTGGATCCTCGTCTACTTACTCCATATGCGTAATCTGCGTTATTCCCTCCTATTGTTGTGATTCTAATTTCCCTTCCTTATTAGTCCCTGCCTCCGGCATAGCAGGGACTATAGCCATCGATTGATCGTTTGACCGCCTATTAGTTGATCAGTTGACCCATTTTTTTGGGTTTTCTTGTATTTTAACCAAAGTTTGATCATAACAATTTCATTCACATAAATTTTATCCAAATTTTTAACACTGAAAACATTCTACCTCTTATTAGAGGCTTCAAGTGGCCCGATGCAAGAAAATTGCGACAATACCATTTTATCCAAAGTTCAAACAGCCAATATACTTCAAAGCCCTTTCGAGGTCTTTTCCACATGTATATGAAAGCTCCTTCCACATGGCTATTAGCATGCAACGCTCCTTCCATATGGTTATTAGCATGCAACTATGGTATGGTAAAAGATAGTCGTTGCCTGCCCAAAAGAGTCTTCAAGATTTCAATTGCGGTCTTTGGACGTGCTCTGTTATCTACATGCTTGAGTCGCTTGAGTCTGCAAGATTTCAATTCTAGCCTTCGTAGTTCATAGCTAGTTGCACCAAAGAAAGGCAGTGGCATTGTAGAAGGCAGTGGCATTGTAGTTTGCGACCTGATAGACCTGGTATGTATTAGACTATCTTTATGTATTTGGGCAAACTTTAGATGCAGCTAACTCCGGAGAAGTACCTTACTTGTTATTTTATGTTATTCCACTAGCTGCAAGGGATCTACTTGCAAAGGATCATAGAGAACCTGTTAATTTAAAGCATAAATTTAGCACTATGGCTTCAAGATGAACTTACCAAAACCTTAATAAAAAACTCAACGAGAAATGCATCCATTTCGTTCTTTAATTTCCTCTGCTTTAAATGAATCATTTTTTTTACTTTAATTGTTTCTATTCACTACAAGCAATATTAATGATATTGAACATGAAAACCTTACTCAAAAACTCAACGGTAAATGCCTCATTTAGTATTCTCAAGATATTTAAGGTCTCTAGGAAATTTAAGATAGCAGATAAAGCATTTTGACACTCATTAAACTCAGCCATGTCCCGGCCCCGGTAGGGACTACCTCTACGACAGTGACTCCCTTGTTGTGACTACTTTCCACATTCTCCACATTTGGTTCTTCGTCTACTCGTTCCTCTTAAGGCGGCCTTCCATGCATCGATATGCCCCTAAACACCATTAGGGGTCAATCGAAACATGAACTTGTCCCATCACTAGTATGGATCCCTCTTGGTCTAAATGTATAAATAATGAGGATTGGTTTTGAATCACATAAGCTTCTCCTAGTTTCCTAAAATCTTTGCCTAGCTGATCATTTCCTAGTAAATAAAGAAAGTAACATTGATATCTATATTAAGTCAAAGCAACCATGGTGTGACATCTTTATAGGTAAATTCTTTTCGTAAACAATAATTTTTTTGTTGTTCTTGTTGTTGTTGTTGTTGTCATTATATAACTATAAATTAAAATAGCTAAGAAGGGATAAAGACTTGAGTGTTTGAAGAGGGAGATTGATTGAGGAAGTTGGCTGTTTTAAATATTAGTAATGAGTTGATTTAAAAAAAAAAATCGATTGGAAATGTAGGACTTGTCCATGTTCTCTTTGGGCAACAACAACAAACAAGAAAGCACAAAAAGTTAATGAGAGTATGGGTTAGTCTACACACACCCACAAAATGACAAGGATGGTTAGTCAGTTAAAGGAGGAAGGTGGTGGAGACCTAGAACTAGTTCTTTTCTTTTGGAAGAAAGATACATGAATGATATGAGAGTATGGGTTCGACTATCAAGTTGGTTGGTCTACACACACCCACAAAATGACAAGGACGGTTGCTCAGTTAAAAGAGGAAGGTGGTGGAGACCGAGAACTAGTTATTTTCTTTTGGAAGAAAGATACATTATTGATACGAGTAGGGGAGGCTTCGAGGGGAGATATCTCATTTTCTTCCCATTGTACAATTGTTGAATAGTTGATGGGTGAAGGCATTGTGGCATTGAGACACCTTGTAGAAGATGGTCCTATGTCAGTGAGGTGGTTCATTGTTTTTTACTTGATTAATTTGGTAGTTGATGGGTGGAGGTGAGGCAACCTCGAGAGACTTTGTTTCAGCTGATAATATCTATTTAAAATTCCTTTGAAAGCACTCTACCTCAAGCTCTAGAATATGACTCAAGGGTTAGAGTTGCAAGAAAGTTTTCGCTGCAACTCATCTAAGGTTGGGTGGAGAGTTAGAGTCCCAATCTCAGTTGCTTGCTTCATTTCCAGATAAGTGTTTGTATAGTGTGTATGCATCCATATTTCATGTCCTTGCTTATTATGCTATGCATATTCCTAGTGTGTGGACTGGTTTCTGTATGATTCTTAGAAGAATGGAGTGGTCATGTAAGATTAAGGGAGATAGATTGCATTGATCTATACGTGTTATGGATTAAAACTTAATATATATTTGTGGGGCGCATGAGTAAATCATATGTGTGAATATCATAGTTTTAGAAGTTTTGTATTCAATGATTATTTTGAGGATCATGTTTTATGCTCATTACGTCATGCCTATGGACAGTTGAGTGCCTATGATGGAATTCAATGACTAAATGTTGCATTTATTTTGTATGCACGAGATTGTTTTAATTGCCTAAATGTAATTGAAATTCCTTATGTATCATTAACAACGTGAAATTGATCTATTTTCTTGAGTGCGAAAGATGGTCAAACCCTTTTTTCATGTGAAGAAACCCTTGTATTGAAATGATATATGTGTCTTTCATTGATTTTCACAGTTGACTTGTCAATATTGAAAATGGACTTTTATATATAACTAAGAAATGTTGATTTCTTTCATGCGTTTGAAATGGTCTAAGTATGGAGAGATAAACAATCTTTGTTAATCAATTTAATGCTTGTATGTGAATGATGTAGTTTAAAAATTGTAAGTTCAGGAGGGAGTATGACTATATATATGTATTTGTGAGTGTGTCTATGTATATGATGCGATTGGAAAGTTGGATAAGTCCCTGTAGTTCTTTGAAGTCCACTTAGGTGCACATCTCATGTGTATTTTTGTCAAGAAAGATAATGACGAAATTTATAATCATTCTACTAGGTTTTAAGAGTAAGAAGTATGTGTACTTCAGTGAAGTGTAGTTGAGGTTTCCAAGTGCGTTGATTCATGCCTCCATGGCCATGCTGTGCCCAAAGAGACGTGAAATATTTTAAATCATCACCTTTGATTTCGTGAAGTTCAAGTTTACTTAGGTAGTCGAGTTGTGTAAACCTCAAGTCCAGGTAAATTCTCAAGGAAATCGGAAGAAAACTTTCTAAGGATAAAGATTTCAAAACAAGTTTAAATTTGTTGGTGGGGCCCACCAGGACAAGGGTCAAACCAATTGGATTGAATTCCTTAGTCGAGCAAGACCCTCACCCGGCCCAGCCATACTAGTCAGGAGGGACCCACTAGGTAAAGATTAGGCTAGTCAGGTTTGATAGTGTAGTTGGGTGGGATCATTGGTCAGGGCCCAAGTGTAAGTCGAGTGGTCAGATGTCGATTGGGCCTTGATGGAGTGTGCAGTGTGATTTATCACAGAGAGGACATCATTGGACGTCCTATTGATGACACTTGAGTTCAAGTGACACACCTTCCTTGTAGGTTCTACTGGTGGCATAGTGGCCACGTGAGCACCACATGGGGTCCCACGTGGGAAGTCAGATGACATGGCAAGGCCTAAAAGGCTATCCTTTAATTTGGCATATATTTTTATCTAGATGTCAAATCGAGGTAAATTTTATATCATTGGAAAGATCTTAATGAGATAGACAGAATGGCTTTATCAATTTTAAGATTTAAGGAAGTCATAAAAGGTTGAAAACTTTGGACCCCATTTCTATAATTAGACCTTGGAGATTCGGTTAACACAGTAGCTACCTCCTTCTAACCACAATTAGAGATGTGTTTATTAAGGGGTATGTTACATCATGGTATGATAGCTTCTAGGGTTAACACTTGGACTAGTTGGGATGTATCATAGAAGAAGTGTAGACAATCATTTACACCCTAGCCCTTGTGCATTAAATTAGTTTTTGTTACAAACTTAACAACATAGTATATCCAATGCTTGGATCTTTGGGGCTAGGGTGGAGCTCTAGATTTTAGTGTTGTAGCTAAATGTGGAAAAGGTTGTATGTTAATTATAACTTTTGTATGTGATTTGCATGTTAATTGCAAGTTTGTTCTCGCATGATTATTTAAGTGATGTGCTCCTACACATTTGGGAGGAATGGGCATGCGAATGCTCCTATGATACGAGGGATTTTGGCAAGTCCATGTGCTGCTTGTAATGCAAGGTACTTATATATATAATATATATTATATATATATATATATATTATATTATATATATTATATATATATATGTATTATGTATATATGTAATTATATGTATATGATGTATAATGTATATATGTAATATGTTATTATACCGAATGGGTAGGATAATCACAAGGTTTGTATGTTATGACAGAGACCCTCGATGGGATGAAGGCACAATGTCTGTGACTCTATTAGAGAGTCCAAGCGCTTGATAATTACTTATTGTAGGTGCTGGTAATGGCACTATGACCATGGCTTATGTATTAATCATTGTTAAATAGACACATGGGCAGCAACAAAATATGAAAGATAAATCATGAGAGTACATTTTTTATTAACAAAACATATACGTTTATAGTACATGGTTTGACCATTGGGTTCCACATCCCAAGGACTCTTGGACTTCCTTAGTCTATTCCACTTCCACACTAACCTAGAGAGGAATAGGTGTCCAACATTCCCCCCCTTAATCCAAAGGGTTATGTATGAGTCCAAGAAGAGAGCTGTAATACAAAATGTGCAAAAAATGCATGGCAGCACTAGGTTGAATGTGCTCTCTGAAAATGTTGGTATAAAGGGCGGATGGTTTAGGATGAACACCAACACTGGAACGCTTAGGTGTAGTGTCCCCCATGGAACTCCTTCCATATTCTGGCCATGAAAAAAAGCTCATTCCTTCTGCTTGAGGAAGTGTTCTCTGATGTTTGAAAGAGGGAAACCTTGCACCAATGAAAGGGAGGTCCTAAGCAACCCTCCCCGCATAAAAGGGAGAAATTCAACGCTGAAAAAGGGGATGTCTCAACCTGTGATGGGTTTAAGGATTACCACAACTCTGAATGTCTAATGCTAATTTCCCTGAAACTCTTCCAAAACTGGCAAGAAGGAATGTATTTTGCTAGAAGGAAGTGTCTCCCAACTTCGTATTCCTCTGGAATTCTTCCTGAACTAGCAGAAGCTGAAGTCTTAATGGCTAGAGGAAGTTCCGGAGATTTACAATTTGAAAGGCAATGCGTCAGGGAACATCTGGGGTATGTCTTTGCGGCTAACAAAATCTGAAAATTGGTGTGGCAGGTTGTGGCTGCAGGCTCGCTTGATGTGACTTTGAGCTTGTAGATGACCATCATTTCCCCCCTTGTCAGATACAAGGTGAGATGATGGAGAAAACTCAACTGCAAGACTGTTCAATACTCTTGAACAAGTTCTGACATGTGACTGAAATATCTTCTTAGCTGTTGATGCCCATTGCCAAGAAGCGATCCATCTAAGATGAATCTTTATTCTTGGAGGAGGTTTGTTTCTGAAGCATCTACTTGAAGAATGACTAGTTTTATGACAGTGATTACATGGATGAAGATCAAAACAAAGATCTTTCATATGGCCAACTTGGTCATAGTGTTGGCATTTCACAATATGTTGTTGTTGTTGTTGCTGTGGAAGAGAACTAGAATCTGAAACAGCTGAAGGTGAACTGTCATGAGGAGCAGGTGAACTGTCATCAATGAATCTAGCACTTTAAAACTGAATTGGTTTGGAGTAGTCTAGAATATGAAATGACACGTCCTTGTCATATCCAAGACCTGTTCTATGCTTGTTATGGACAAGATCTTCCCAAGGTCTGATGATTGGCTTGGAAGTTCAGAATGAACTTCTGCATCTGCATGTGACTTTGCTGCTTCCTTGGGCACTAGATTTCAATCAACTTTCTACTTATGGGAGTCAGAATGATGACTCCATTGCTATAATTCTTCCTGCTGCAGTTGTGATTCAAGTTGCAGAAAATCTATCTTTTCATGTGCATTTTGCAGACAAGTTTGAATGTCTCTAAGAATTGATTTATCAATCATGATTGTACTATTGACAGTAGAATGTATTAAATTGTTTAATAATTCCAACACTCCATCGTTATCAAGAAAGTTGCTAGAGGTACTGAAATCAACTTTTGGATTTCCCTTCTCTTCAACATGCTTATTGGTATCCAGTCCACAACTATTTGCATATTTGTTTTCAACTTTCATGCCTAGACTCTCCCTAGTAGAAGATGCAGCTTTCTCATCTCCACCAGAAGTCTGAGAAGATTCAAATTCTAGTGCACTTGCTTCTCTATCTTGCGGAAGAATTGTTGCACTATATACATCTAGACAAGACGTACAATCTTTTTTCTTTTCTGCATTTCTAACTGCAATATAACCTGTATCAGTCATAGCTAATTTTCTCTCAACACTTAGGGAAGCAGCAAACTCTGAAGTTGGAGATGCTTTTCTATCTAAATGGATTGAACCTCCATCAAGTGTACAACTTTTCCTTGTACAGATTACAAAGATTGTGCTTTGAAAAAGACACCCAACATTTTATTTTTGCACAAAATTCATGTCTTTGAAATCAACATTTACATTGGTATTTTCAAACTTGGTACAAGGATATGCCATTGCAACATAAACATGTTGTCCCCTTGCATGTGGACAGTAATCCTGCATTAAACTTGCAACAATAGTTACAGGTATGTTTGTTTCGCCTTTAAAACAGATAGTGCTTGCCATCTGTCTTTCCTCAACTGACCGTGACCTTAAATAATTCTCAGTAGACATGCATTCTTTGTTCTCATTTCCTTCCGATAAAAGCAACACATCTGCAGTTGATTCATTAGCAGTTTCTCTATATCTTCCCTAGTTATCTCCATTTCCAGGTATATGTTGTTCTTTGCACTTCATGATTACAGACGACAAACTAGGTTTTCCAATAAGCATGCACTCAAGTGATTGCTTTGCTGATGATGTTACTTGCATTGTTGAATATTCTGAGGAAGAATGCATTAGATCAAGATGGTTATCATCCAATGGACACATCACTTTTTTTATCACTCTCAAGCTTGAATAGTTCATAGCACTCACAATGTTTCAGGCTGGTGATGCACTTATCCAACTATATCACAATTTTATAAAAGATTTTGAGACAAAGATCAATCTGCTTAAGCTTGCACATTTTTCTATTTTTGTTTTTCATCAGTGCACAGAAAGGGAAGCTGCTATCAGCTACTTAGAGGGAGTAATCGAGAAGCTTCGTGCCACAAGGGATACACGAATTGAGGAACCAATACTATATGTTAGAAGGCAAATAGCTGCATTAAAACTTGAACAAAGTGAACAGAAAGAATGTAAAAAGCTACTAGATGAGGGCAAAAATACACTGGACAGTATGACTGATATAGATCCTTTTGTTTATGCAAGCTACCATTGGGTCTCATCTCAGTATCATAAGTTGAGACAAGAATTTGCTAAGTTTTATAAAAGTCCTCTTCTGTTTCTGGCTTATACTTGAACAATATTAGTTTAAAGCCCTCGCAGTGTTTCAATACACGGTGTTCAACGCGGCAGACAAATTTCTACTGGTATTAGTTACTTTTCCTATAATTCCTCGGACGTGGCCTTTGCTCCATATGATCCTTACTGGAGGTAGATGTGTAAGGTATTTGTTTTATAGTGGCTGAGCTCTAGACGCATTTATCCCTTTAGATATAAGTTGGTGCAAAGATTTTAAACATACAATAGGCTTTTCAATGCACCAAACATTTGCAAGAACTTCACACGTCAACAGAATACTACGCTAAGTCACCGCTCATCTACTGCCCACTCAACCTTCCTTGCTAGCATTGTTGATGGCTGCTCTCTTAGTCTCTCTTAGTCGAAAAACCGCTCCAATCAGTGACTTGGTGCATATTCAATGTAAAAACTCACAACATATAACCAAATTCAAACTTCAACCTCCATTGGCAAAGTGTCATATCAATATGCTTGCTTTAACCGCAAGAAAGAAGCTCTCCTACCTTACATTCAATTTAGGCTTACCAACCAAGAGGTGAACGGTCACTAACAGAGCGCGGGACTAGCAAAGGGACAGGTATGAATAATGGTAGGTTAAAGAGAAAGAAATAGCACATGTCATACATGCATAACTCGTACCTACAACTCTTTAAATAATGTAAGCTCTTCAAAAACTATGCTGGAGCTATGGGAAACCGATACGACATACAAACAATGCACAAAGAATATTCACTGCAACATATGAATCAATGCATGAACCAGCGTATGAACCAACACATATATGAACTATGCGCACAGAGAATTACTCACAGAAAATTACTTACAGAATAAATCACGGATCTTTGGAGATGCATACATAGTCAACTGTCATTGTTTCATAGCCAATGCATGAATTTAATAGAGCAGAGGAAACACTTCTTACACGCGGTAGAAATCATAGAACTGACATGCATAGAGAGGTCAAGCCACGAAATGAAACAAGTGGCTCAAAATGGAGCAGGGAAAGAGAACGCTCGCTCTAATACCATGTTAAACACACACATGGGAAACAACAAAATATGAAAGATAAATCATGAGAGTACATTTTTTATTAACAAAACATATACATTTATAGTGCATAGTTTCATCATTGGGTTCCACATCCCAAGGTCTCTTGGACTTCCTTAGTCTATTTCGTTTCCACACTAACCCATAGAGGATTAGGTGTCCAACAATCATCTTCATGAGCAAGGTGAATGCTGGTGTAATAGTGTAATGAATGGTTATGTGCTAACTTAGGATGGCATGTAGGGCCTATGGTGCATTTTATATATTTGAAAAAAGAAAAAAAAAAAACTTATAAATGTGATAGATGCATGTGGTTTAACTGACCCCTTGAGGTCACAAATGTCATGATTTTTGTCCTTAATGAGAAAGTTGAATTCTTGTAAACTGTTTAAAAGGTTAATTAAAATATGGTAATGGTAGTTTAGGTAAGGAGGTTGATTTTAATTAATGTTAATGGACTTGGTAAAGAGACTGATTTTTAAAATATATGATGACGTGATGGTAAACATATCGATATATACATGTGTGTATATTTTTTTATTTTTGAAACCATGTTGATGTATATGTTTAAATGTGTCCTAGTTGAAATAGGTGGCTAATAATCTTTTGCAGATGTGTGAATAACTGCAGGGTAATGTGCTTAGCTTAGCTTAGAAATGGGGCAACTGGTATATGATTTATTGTATTTTGTTAATGCACTAACAACTAAGTGTGTGTGGCAACACATAACAACACTCAATGGCAGTAAAAGGAAGCATGTATTGTGGCATGGTGCAGTAGGATATGGACAAATTCCATCATGAACAAGAAAGAGGGACATCCCTCCAAAGGAAAAAAACCTTAAAGAATTTGGAGGTCGATCTCATGGACTTGGAAGATGAGATAAAGATATGCAAGGTAGAAATTAGGAAGCTCGCTAGGAAACATCAAGAACTAGCTGAGTGGAACTCTGAACTACACAAGAAATTGCAAGAATTGACATCTCAAATTGAATTCTTGAAAAGGGAAAAACATATTTATCAGGAGAGGCCTCGTGAGGCTAAAAAGGAAAAGAAAATATTTCCATGTTTTCATTTTAAAGTGGAACACATAAGAACGGATTGTCCCGAGAAGAAAAAAAAGGAGGACAACCCTTGAAAGCCCCAGGAATATGTAACAGTAATGCAAGATTTCAAGAAATAGAAGGGAGCATTTCCTCAAACTCCTTGAAAGATGAAAACATACATTGGAAAAGACTTGCATGTATGTTATTTTGGGTAATGTAAGACTTCAAGGTTGTTATGAGCCTTGTAAGGAAGTCTTGAACTGATTTTGGCGTGTGAATATACATATACATACATGCACTTATGTAATGGTTGAAAGTGTCATGGACACTGAAATCATGGGGATTAAGTTCATCTCAGGGACTATTGTATTTTAGCACTAATCTGTTGTGGCTTTAATTTATTAAATTTATGGATTGATATCATTTTGATTGTACATTTATGCATGGCCATGTTGTTTTGTACATTTGTGCATGGCCATGTGTAACCATTTTAGTTATGCACTCAAAACTGAGTTTGCATCTTAAGAGATTTGATCTCTCTACCCTTGGTAGATCTACAGTTTGATGGATCTCTCCTAGTGTAAACCAAGGATTGAAGGTTCAAATCTCCCCTTAGTCAAATCAATATATTGCTAAATTGGTTGAGATTTGCCTTACCTCTAATTTCTTCATCTTTGAAGGGGAATTATATGAACAAACATGTGGTGTTTTCATGGGCTCACCCCTTTCCCCTGTTGTAGCTAATCTATTCATGGAGGACTTTGAATCCAAAGCTTTGTCCTCAGCTCAATACAATCCAAAGAGTTGGAAGAGATTTCTAGATGACACCAGCATCATCTGGCCTCCAAATATTTGGAAAAGATTTGTGGATGACACATGCGTCATTTGGCCTCATGGTCGGGATAAGTTGGATATCTTTCTCAATCATCTTAATAATCAATCTAGCTCCATAAAGTTTACTATGGAATGAGAAATCAATGGGAGCCTGCCTTTTCTTGATGTCCTTATTTCAAAGAAGGAAGATGGATCATTCTCTCACCAAGTCTTTTGGAAGAAAAATCACAGAAAGTAGTATCTTCATTCTAAGTCTCATCATTTACCTACTCAAAAGTTGGGTGTTCTCAACACGTTATCCACTCATGTTCAATGTTTCTGATGAAATTTATATTGAAGATGAGAAAACCCATCTCCTCAAGGTTTTCAAAAATAATGGTTATAATAACCTCTAATGTCTTAGGGCTTTCCTCAAAACTGGCAAGGGTTCCAAGATTAAAAAAGAACCCAATGATCATTTTTATGGGGTACACCTTCCTTTTATACAAGGGACCACTCAGAAGATTGCAAGAATCCTAAGAAAGAACAAGGTTCCCTCAACCTTTATGCCCCTTAACACTATTTAGATTTCCTTAAGATCTGTAAAAGACTCGGTGGACCCTAAGAATATGAAAGGTGCTTATGTAATCCCTTGTTCATGTGGAACACCCTATGTTGGTGAAACTAACCGCTCAATAAATCAAAAGATTCAGAAACATGCAACAGACATAAAAAAGGGAGGATCTGCTCCTCAATATTAGCAAAACATACAGAAAAGACAAAACAACACATCTGCATTGAAGATGCCTCAGTGATTGTGAAGATAGATCATTTCCATCACTGTAAGTTTCGGGAAGCTATAGAGATTGAAAGGATGCGAAGCAATCTGAATAGAGACAATGGCTGGAAAATATCTTCTAGTTGTTGGATCCGTGCCATTTCTTCTTAAGTTTATATATATACATTTCTAATTTCTTAATTTTTCTTATTTACTTGTATTTTTATCTGACTACTATATAAATTAAATTATTTTTTCATTATAATTCATTTATTTATTAATTATTCTTATATACACTACTCTACTATTATTATTATATATTTATTATTTTAAGTTGAACTTTATTTTTTTTTAGAATTATTCTTTGATTATTTAGGTTTGGACGATATTTATTTTTTTTAAGTTTTTAGAACTAATTTATTTTGATTATTTATGTTTGACCCAATATTTTTTTAATTTATATTATTATATTAGTTTTATTAATTGTTTTATTGTTTTGATTATTTAAGTTTGACTTAAATATTAGTTTTATTTTTATTCTTAGATATTCATTTCATTAAAATTTTCTTTTGATTAAATATTTTCTTTGATTCAATATTAACAATTTATTTTAAAATATTATCTATTTAGTCAAATCTAACTGTTTTCTTTATATGAAAATATTATTTATTTAGTCAAATCATGTTCTTCGTATTATCATCACCATTAACCACACATGATGCTTAGAAACACCTAGACAAAACTATCATGATGTGAATTTATTAAAGTTTTCTTACTTTCCATGTAAAAAAAATAAAATATTTAAAATAATAAAGAGAGAAAATGTTAACAATTAATATTAAATATAAAAAATAAAAATTAAATATATATATATATATAATTATATTATATATATACTAATATCTATATATATATAATATATATATATATATATATATATATATTAATTTTTTTTTGTATCTAAAGAATGAGTGAGTCTCATACTGTGCATGATATGTTTCAATTTCAAAATTACCTCTATAACTTTTACTAGCTGCGCTAGTTATGTTTCTTCTATGGGCAGAAGGGAATCGAGGGATTTTGAACCGCGAACCTCTTTACACACAATACTTCATTTTCGCAGCCATTGTCAAGTAAAACACCATTGAGACTTAATATTTCACATTTTATTTATTTATTTTTATATATCTAGAACAAGAATTTTTGGAAAATTGTAATTTTCAAAAATTTGACTACTAATATTAATTGAAATATAACTATTTCATAAATTCTACAAATGAGCTTGTTACAACATGTCTATGATACTCAAACAAAACAAAACAATTTGTCATCAAAACACTAAAATTAAAAAATAACAAAAAAAAATTGTATTTAATTTAAAAAAGTAATTTTTGATATATATCCAATTACACCTACAAAATAGAAATAAATAAATTATCTTGGTAAACATTTCCAAAGTATAAATCAAAATTATTTTGATATATAAGAATACGCCAAAGATCTGTAGATCAACCAGAACATTGGTATGAAAGCATGCAATCACCAATATCATATTTCATAAAAGGTTTTCTAATAATTTCTAAGGATTTGACAGACAGCTACTACTGTGCAGATGAGTCTAGATAGGTGCTTCCTGAGCTAAATCATCGGTGAAGTGCGTTGGTCGGAGGATTTTGGACATCGCATGGATTGGGGGACCCAAGTTGAGCAGAGAGCCTGCTACAGCCACAACAAGGGATGCAATGAAGTTGGGATACTTTCTCGAAGCCACAGAATCGTGCATGATTGATGGATAATTATACAGCTGATTTCGATAATCTTGTGCCTGACCCATATCGTTAGACAATGAAGTCAAGTGTTGGAAGCTACTCGACGCTAAATGTGCAGACTCTAACTTCATTCCTGGTCGACCCGACTGGTTATCTGTGAGATGGAAAGTGATTGACGGACTTGTGGTCAATAATCTGGTGATGGCTGTGTTGAAATGTACTTTCAACTGCGGCATTGAATGCAGCAAAACTGCTGAGGAGTTCCCCACACCACCTTTCACGCAACACTGGTAATTTGCAAAGGGCAGCGATCACAATCACCTGTTGACACGTGTCTGGGCAGTCCTTTCCAAAACCACCATTCCCCGGCACATAAAGCTTGGTTGAAAGGGACCTCCAGGGAATTGCAAACAGCAGTCCGATTAACTATGGAGCAGATCTACGGTTATTAAAAAAATATATATATTGCCGTGCGATATTGGTTGACCACCATATTGAATGTAATTAATATAAACTTACACAGTCAGTAAATGTAGGTGAAATATTTAATTTTATTGCTTTTTATTTTCACGGGTGTAGCTTTGTTCTATGTTGCCCGTCGACTATGTAATGTTTTTTTTTTTATGGTTGTTATTGAACTGAATATGAAATGTGAGGGTAGACGCAGTAGCACGAAGGACAAATTTTTATGCACAACAGTGCGAATGTAATGTTGTTGTAATGCAAAGAATTCGCAGCAGTGCCAATCTGTGAAAGGAATGAAATACATAATAGCGCGTGAATGAAAAATTTTACACACACGACAGTGTAAAGAAAGAAGGAACAGAGCAGTTAATTTTTCATGAGACAGAGTATTATTTTGTAATGCACAATAGTGCAGACACAGCAGTGTTATTTTTAAAGTAGGGAGAGAGTAATTTTTTAAACTGCATCTGAAGAGTTCTTAGAGAATCCCTCTGTGAGAGGAAGAAATTTGTAATAGAAGTTGTTTTTTATTAGTGAATACAAAGTTTGCTTTATTGTGCACGTGAAACACTCCGTTCTGCCCCCAAACAATTTTTGCTTCTCTGTGTTAAGATCATGTGATAAAAAAAACAGAGCATTATTCTCTGTTCTATTCTGTTCCGTTTTGTTTGGAATTATCAGAAATTCCCAACATGGAATTAGAGCTTGTCCAGGCTCTTTGAAGGTGTCAAAAATGCTAAAGGAAAGATTTCTTGCTGCAACAGCTTCTCCGGCAAAGTGAAGACTCAGTTAAGAAAAAATCCAAGTTATTTCTCAGGTTTTTTGTGTTACTATCCTCCACAGTCAATTATTTTAAATACATACTCAAGTATTTTGAAGCATAGTTAAGATTGCAAGAATGGTTGGAGCCAGCACTAGCATGGGTATCTGTAATACTCAGCTCCCACAATTTAATGGGAAAAACTATGACTATTGGGCAATAACTATGAGAGCTTTGTTTGCTTCCCAAGACTTATGGGAATTTGTTCAGGATGGTTTTGAAGAACCAGCAGATGAAGATGAGTTTAATAACTTAACTCAGGCAGAAAAAGAACTGTTGAAGAGTTATAATAAGAAGGATTCTAAAGCCCTCTACTTCTTGTATCAAGCAGTGCATGAGAGTGTGTTTCCAAGGATAGCAGCAACCAAGACATCCAAAGAAGCATGGCAAACTCTCAAGATAGCTTATCAAGGCATGGAGAAAGTGAAGACAACAAAAGTACAATTGCTGAGGAGAGATTTTGAGAATCTTTGCATGAAGGAGTCAGATAATATTGACTCATTCTTCACACAAGTGATTGGTCTGGTCACACAGACAATGTCTCATGGAGAGATTCTTGAAGAAAGGAGGATTGTGGAGAAACTATTGAGGATCCTACCCTGAAGGTTCGATGTGATTGTCACCACCATAGAAGAGACAAAGGATCTCACAAACTTCTCAGTTGATGAACTACATGCATCACTGATAACACATGAGCAGAGATTGAGTAGAAATGAGAACTCATCTCTAGAACATGCCTTTAAGACCCAGATGTCCTTTGGAAGAGGAAGAGGTCAAGGCAGAGGAAACAAAAGAGGAAGAGGCAGAAGCCAAAACAGAGGTGGAAGAAATAGTCCAGCAAATGCTCAAGGAAGAGGCAGCAATCCAAATCAGAACCAAGGCCAAGGCAGCAGCCAACAAAGTGAACAACATCATGCTCAAGGACAAAGGTATGATAAATCCAATGTCCAATGTCACTATTGTAAAAAATATGGGCATTATGCAAATGAATGTAGGAAGAAGCAGCATGATATGAATAATAGAACTAGTGCAAATTTCACTAGAGAAAATATCAGCCAAGATAATTTCTTTTTAGCTTGTAATATGGCTGAAGCAAAGAGTGAAGATATATGGTTTCTATACTCCGGTTGCAGTAACCATATGACAGGAAACATAGCCCTATTTTCCATGTTAGGTCAGAATGTAAAATCACAAGTCACACTAGGGACTAATAGTAAATTTTCTGTTATGGGAAAAGGAGAAGTAAATGTCTTTACAAGGAAAGGTGAAAACAAAACCATAGCAGATGTTTATTATGTTCCTGGAATGAAATATAACCTCTTAAGTATTGGACAACTTGTTCAAAAGGGGTACAATGTTTTCTTTGAGAATGATGTATGCACCATCATGGATAAAGCACCCAGCAAACGATGTATTGCTGAAGTAAAGATGACAAGGAACAAGATGTTCCCTCTTAGAATGAAAGCATATTTAAAAAATAAAGAAGAAATAGCAGCAGTGACACAAGAGGCTTTCCAAAGCGAACCAAAAGATGAAAATTGGTTGTGGCACTTGAGATTTGGACATCTCAACTTTGGAGGTCTTAACTTGTTGAGTAGAAAAGGAATGGTAAGAGGATTACCATTGATAGAGAAACAAGATAGCCTTTGTGAAGGTTGTATCTTGGGGAAACAACACAAAGAAAATTTTCCATCTGGGAAAAGCATAAGGGAAATAGCACCCTTAGAAATTGTCCACTCATATTTATGTGGACTGATGCAAACTCCATCACTTGCAGGCAACCACTATATACTAACATTTATTGATGATTTTATTAGAAAAACTTGGGTTTATTTCTTGAAGAACAAAAGTGAAGTGTTTGAAAGATTTTGCAATTTCAAAGCACTTGTAGAAAACCAAAGTGGGCTGCATATCAAAGTTCTAAGAACTGATAGAGGAGGTGAGTATATCTCCAAAGAATTTCTATGTTTTTGTAGAGAAAATGGAATTGATAAGCAGTTTACCACTAGGTACACTCCGCAGCAAAATGTAGTTACCGAAAGGAAGAATAGGACAATCATGGATATGGTGAGGAGTATGTTAAAGGAAAAGAATTTGCCAAATGATTATTGGGTTGAAGCTGTACACTGTGCGGCGTACATTTTGAATAGGTTCCCTACAAAAGAAGTCATGAACAGAGTGTCAGAAGAAGCATGGAGTGGGACAAAGTAAGGAGTCACCCACATGAAAGTTTTTGGATGCATGGCTTATGCACACATTCCAGATCAACTAAGGAAGAAGTTGGACAGCAAAGGGGAGAAATATATTTTCATTGGATACAGTGAGGAATCCAAAGCTTATAGGTTGTATAACCCATCCACCAAGAAGTTTTTTGTGAG
>APFE031223613.1:94241-121681 GCA_000404065.3 Pinus taeda
GATGGAAGCATAGAGAAAATAATGAATGTTAAAAACTCTTTGTCACATGATGAAGATGATGAGGAGATGGCTGAAATACATCCCCAAATAGCAGCACCAACACAAGGGCAGCAAGAGACACCCTTGAGGAGAAATGGAAGTGCTTCTCCAAGCACACCACAAGGAGGAAATTCAAGTGCTTCTTCAAGCACTTGTACCCCAAATGAAAGAGGTAAGAAGTTCAGAAATTTAAGTGACATTTATGAAGAAGAGGCAACAAATGAAGGTATGAACTCTTTGTTTGCTTTATATTGTCATGTTGATGACCCTGTTCATTTTGAAGAAGCAATTAAATATAGGAAATGGATAGAAGCTATGGATGAGGAGATCAATGCCATAGAAAGAAACAAGACATGGGATTTAGTTGAACTACCAAAAGGAAAAGAAGTAATTGGAGTTAAATGGGTCTACAAGACCAAGAGTAATGTTGAAGGAAGAATAGAAAGACACAAGGCAAGACTTGTTATCAAACGATATAAGCAACAGTATGGGAGAGACTATGAGGAAACTTTTGTACTAGTTGCTAGAATGGAAACCGTGAGAGCAGTGCTATCCATAGCAGTACAAAACAAGTGGAAAGTTTACCAAATGGACGTGAAGTCAGCATTCCTAAATGGAGTGTTAATGGAAGAGGTTTACATTGAGCAAACTCTAGGCTATGAAAAGAAAAGCCAAGAGCACAAAGTGTGCAAATTGAAGAAAGCTCTTTATGGGCTAAAGCAAGCACCATTAGCGTGGTACAGTAGGATAGATTCCTATCTACTGGAAAATGAATTTGAAAAATGTGAGGGAGAACCCACCCTCTACATCAAAGAAAAGGATGGTAAAATACTAATTGTTGTGTTATATGTTGATGATGTTCTTTTCACAGGTCCCCGGATGCAGGTGAAATTAATGAACTTAAGGCGCCTCATGATAGACAATAAGGTTTGGTACTGCCAGCTACAGGGTAGCGTGGCTTCCTAGAATTTCACCCGGCACGAGAAGGATAATCTTAAGATGAGCAGATTTGGAAGGATACCTACATTTATGGATTGCTCTGTTCAAGATGACGCATTGATGGTTATAATCATGGCGCTCTCGGTCATTTTTCCCACAATGAGTGTTCAGTCTTCATGTTCCGGGTTCTCGTTTGATGTGGATTCAGGGGGAAAGCACGTCTCTACTCACGGAGGCAAGCTTCATGCCTGTACCCCGATATCCTGGCTATGTTCTTATAATGTTACGGGCCTTGATGGCAGTTTAAATGCTAATATCTATGAAAAGCTCTCTACTTCTCTAGAATTCCGAATTGGGCGGCTCCTATCTTCATCTCAGGCCCATCTTGTGCGCTTGAATTGGTGCCCAGAGCAATCTTATTGCCCTCCCGTCTGTGTCCTGTGCAGTTCTGTTCTTCCATCCACGCACCTCAATATGGTTCGCCAGAGTGTGGGGAATCGATCTGGGGGGCATTGAGGTAGCCGAAGGAGTTCAAAGGCAAGTTGTTCTGAGGACCCTGTCCTGTCTCCTATTAATATCCCCTCCTCCCCGGGGAATGTGCCTCGTCTTAGCCCTGCTCGAAGGCCGACTTTGAATAGTGCATTTCAAACCACGCACTTCAAGTTCCTAAACAATCTCATTAGGCCATTGATCATGGCTCACATCATAATTATCCTTTCGGAAGAAGAAAACCAGCTTTATCCTCTAGTGTGCGTGGATTCTGAGCCTTCTCAAAGCAGTGAGTAGTTTTCAGATGGGGGAAGCTTGGAGAAACGAAAGGGAGAGAGGCTTGGCTTGGATGGCGCTCCTAGGGTATCTCCCCCTCTTGAAAGCTTTCTTCCGGTAGTTGGGGAAAGGAATTCCAAGGCCCCTCATCTTCCCATGGTGAACCCTGTGGGCAAGAAGGCTGGTAGCGAAGATCTAGGGATTGGTACTGCATATCGGGTGGTGGAGATGCCACCTAGTGAAGACGTGGATGTTCGAAGCCACCCGGGTCTGATCTAATTTTCTTTTTGATGTTGATGATGTCTTAGTTGATCATTCTCAGGTCGTTTTGTTTGCAGTCATGGCTCAGCATCATCAGCCAGATCGTTTTGGTTTTCCCCTCGAACGGTGGTAGTATTATGTACTCCTGGATAGCCAAGGGAAATGTCTGTCTTGTTTTTACGTCTCACCTTATGTTATACTGGTCTATTTCTAGGCTCTACATCTACTTTCTAGCTTTCTGTAACTGGTCTTCCTAGGTTCTTCCTATTCTGGGGCATTTTTTGATACGTTGAGTGCTCTCGGGTATTATTATCTGAGGCCTCAACTCCATGTAATACTATTTTACTTTTCAGTTAATAGAATTAGTCTTTGCCGAGAAAAAAAATTTGTTATTTTCACAGGTAATGATGTATAACTTATTGAGAATTTTAAAACAGACATGAAAGAAGAATTTGAAATGACTAACATGGGTTTGCTGAGATACTTCTTAGGAATAGAAGTAGAACAAAATGGAAATGGGATTTTTATCTCACAAGCGAAATATGTTAATGAAGTGTTGGAAAGATTCAATATGCAGGAGAGAAAAGCAGCAATCGCTCCTACAGTGATGGGATTAAAACTCAGCAAAGAGGACAACAACAAGGATTTTGATCCTAGTTTGTATAAGAGCATAGTTGGCAGCCTCATGTATTTGACTGCAACTAGGCCGGATATAATGTATGTTGTTAGTTTAATTTCCAGATTCATGGAGAGGCCAGAAGAAGCACATTGGCAAGAAGCAAGAAGGATTTTGAGGTATGTTAAAGGTACTAAAAGGTTTGGAATTTTATATACTGCTTCAAAATGTTCAGATTTAATTGGATACACTGATAGTGATTGGGTTGGAAGTGTAGATGATCGGAAAAGCACATCCGGTTATGTTTTTCACATGGGTTCAGGAACCATTTCATGGGCTTCTAAAAAACTGTCTATTGTAGTGTTGTCTACAACAGAGGCAGAATATGTGGTAGCTACAGCAGTAGCATGTCAAGCAATTTGGATGAGAAGGATGTTAAGGAGCTTATGCCAAGAGCAAACAAAAGGAACTGTGATTTTTTGTGACAATAGCTCAACTATTGCATTATCCAAGAATTCTGTGTTTCATAAGAGAACGAAACACATTGACACAAAGTTTCATTACATCAGGGAATTAGTAAACAATGGAGAAATTGTTCTACAACACTGCAGAACTCAGGAGCAGGTTGCAGATATTCTGACCAAACCATTGGGGTAGAAAAGTTTTGAATTTTTGAGGAAATGTCTGGGTATGACTGATAACCCAGCAGTTGAAATTAAAGGGGAGTGTTGAAATGTACTTTCAACTTTGGCATTGAATGCAGCAAAACCGCTGAGGAGTTCCCCGCACCACCTTTCACGCAACGCTGGTAATTTTTAAAGGGCAGCGATCACGATCACCTGTTGACACCTGTCTGGGTAGTCCTTTCCAAAACCACCATTCCCCCGCGCATAAAGCTCGGTTGAAAGGGACCTCCAGGGAATTGCAAACAGCTATCCAATTATCTTTGGAGCAGATCTATGGTTATTATTATTATTATTATTATTATATATATAGATATATATATATATATATATATTGTCGTGCGATATTGGTTAACCACCATATTGAATGTAATTAATATAAATTTACGGCGGTTAGTAAACATAGGTGAACTATTTAATTTTATTGTTTTTTATTTTCACAGGTGTAGCTTTGTTTTATGTTGCCCGTTGACTATGTAATCTTTTTTTTGTTGTTGTTATTGAATTGAATATGAAATGTGAGGGTAGACGCAGTAGCGTGAAGGAAAAAATTTTATGCATAGCAGTGCAAATGTAATGTTGTTGTAATGCAAATAATTCGCAGCAGCACGAATATGTAAAAGGAATGAAATACGCAGTAGCGCGTGAATGAAAAAATTTACACACACAACAGTGTAAAGAAAGAAAGAACAGAGTAGTTAATTTTTCATGAGACAGAGTATTATTTTGTAATGCACAGTAGTGTTATTTTTAAAGCAGGGACAGAGTAATTTTTTAAACTGCATCTGAAGAGTTCTTGGAGAATCCCTCTGTGAGAGGAAGAAATTTGTAACAACAGTTGTTTTTTATTAGTGAATACAAAGTTTGCTTTATTGTGCATGTGAAACACTCTGTTCTGCCCCCAAACAATTTTTGCTTCCCTATGTTAAGATCCTGTGATAAAAAAATAGAGCATTATTCTCTATTCTGTTCTATTCAGTTTTGTTTGGAATTATCAGAAATTCCCAACATGGAATCAGAGCTTGTCCAGGCTCTTTGAAGGTGTCAAAGAAGCTAAAGGAAGGATTTCTTGTTGCAACAGCTTCTCCAGCAGAATGAAGACTCAGTCAAGAAAAAATCCAAGGTATTTCTCAAGTTTTTTGTGTTACTTTCCTCCAGAGTCAGTTATTTTAAATACACAATTAAGTATTTTGAAGCATAGTTAAGAGTGCAAGAATGGTTGGAGCCAGCACTAGCATGGGTATCTGTAATACTCAGCTCCCACAATTTAATGGGAAAAACTATGACTATTGGGCAATAACTATGAGAGCTTTGTTTGCTTCCCAAGACTTATGGGAATTTGCTCAGGATGGTTTTGAAGAACCAGCAGATGAAGATGAGTTTAATAACTTGACTCAGGTAGAAAAAGAACAGTTGAAGAGTTATAATAAGAAGGATTCTAAAGCCCTCTACTTCTTGTATCAAGCAATGCATGAGAGTGTGTTTCCAAGGATAGCAGCAGCCAAGACATCCAAAGAAGCATGGCAAACTCTCAAGATAACCTATCAAGGTATGGAGAAAGTGAAGACAAAAAAACTACAGTTGCTGAGGAGAGATTTTGAGAATCTTTGCATGAAGGAGTCAGATAATATTCACTCATTCTTCACACAAGTGATTGGTCTGGTCACACAGATAATGTCTCATGGAGAGATTCTTGAAAAAAGGAGGATTGTGGAGAAACTATTAAGGATCCTACCCTGAAGGTTCGATGTGATTGTTACCACCATAGAAGAGACAAAGGATCTCACAAACTTCTCAGTTGATGAACTACATGCATCACTGATAACACATGAGCAGAGATTGAGTAGAAATGAGAACTCATCTCTAGAACATGCCTTTAAGACCCAGATGTCCTTTGGAAGAGGAAGAGGTCAAGGCAGAGGAAACAAAAGAGGAAGAGGTAGAAGCCAAAACAGAGGTGGAAGAAACAGTTCAGCAAATGCTCAAGGAAGAGGCAGTAATCCAAATCAGAACCAAGGCCAAGGCAGCAGCCAACAAAGTGAACAACATCATGCTCAAGGACAAAGGTATGATAAATCCAATGTCCAATGTCACTATTGTAAAAAATATGGGCATTATGCAAATGAATGTAGGAAGAAGCAGCATGATATGAATAACAGAACTAGTGCAAATTTCACTAGAGAAAATACCAGCTAAGATAATTTGTTTTTAGCTTGTAATATGGCTAAAGCAAAGAGTGAAGATATATGGTTTCTATACTCCGGTTGTAGTAACCATATGACAGGAAACATAGCCCTGTTTTCCATGTTAGATCAGAATGTGAAATCACAAGTCACACTAGGGACTAATAGTAAAGTTTCTGTTATGGGAAAAGGAGAAGTAGATGTCTTTACAAGAAAAGACGAAAAGAAAACCATAGCAGATGTTTATTATGTTCCTAGAATGAAATGTAACCTCTTAAGTATTGGACAGCTTGTTCAAAAGGGGTACAATGTTTTCTTTGAGAATGATGTATGCACCATCATGGATAAAGCACCCAGCAAACGATGTATTGTTGAAGTAAAGATGACAAGGAATAGGATGTTCCTTCTTAGAATGAAAGTAGATTTAAAAAAAAAAGAATAAATAGTAGCAATGACACAAGAGGCTTTCCAAAGCGAACCAAAAGATGAAAATTGGTTGTGGCATTTGAGATTTGGACATCTCAACTTTGGAGGTCTTAACTTGTTGAGTAGAAAGGGAATAGTAAGAGGATAACCATTGCTAGAGAAACTAGACAGCTTTTGTGAAGGTTGTATCTTGGGGAAACAACACAAAGAAAATTTTCCATAAGGGAAAAGCATAAGGGCAATAGCACCCTTAGAGATTATCCACTCATATTTATGTAGACCAATCCAAACTCCATCACTTGTAAGCAGCCACTATATATTAACATTTACTGATGATTTTACTAGAAAAACTTGGGTTTATTTCTGGAAGAACATAAGTGAAGTGTTTGAAAGATTTTGCAATTTCAAAGCACTTGTAGAAAAACAAAGTGGGTTGCATATCAAAGTTTTGAGAACTGATAGAGGAGGTGAGTATATCTCCAAAGAATTTCTACGTTTTTGTAGAGAAAATGGAATTCATAAGCAGTTTACCACTAGGTACACTCCGCAGCAAAATGGAGTTGCCGAAAGGAAGAATAGGACAATCATGGATATGGCAAGGAGTATGCTAAAGGCAAAGCATTTGCCAAATGATTATTGGGTTGAAGCTGTACACTGTGCAGCGTACATTTTGAATAGGGGCCCTACAAAAGAAATCATGAACAGAGTGTCGAAAGAAGCATGGAGTGGGACAAAGCAAGGAGTCACCCACATGAAAGTTTTTGGATGTGTGGCTTATGCACACATTCCAGATCAACTAAGGAAGAAGTTGGACATAAAAGGGGAGAAATGTATTTTCATTGGATATAGTGAGGAATCCAAAGCTTATAGGTTCTATAACCCATCCACCAAGAATTTTTTGTGAGTAGAGATGTTCAGTTCATTGAGGAGGAAGCTTGGGATGGAAGCATAGAGAAAACAGTGAATGTTAAAAACTCTTTGTCACATGATGAAGATGATGAGGAGATGGCTGAAATACATCCCCAAACAACAGCACCAACACAAGGGCAGCAAGAGACACCCTTGAGGAAAATGAAAGTTCTTCTCCAAGCACACCACAAGGAGGGAATTCAAGTGCTTCTTCATGCACTTGTACACCAAATGAAAGAGGTAAGAAGTTCAGAAATTTAAATGACATTTATGAACAAGAGGCAACAAACGAAGGTATGAACTCTTTGTTTGATTTATATTGTCATGTTGATGACCCTGTTCATTTCAAAGAAGCAATTATGTATAGGAAATGGATAGAAGCTATGGATGAGGAGGTCAATGCCATAGAAAGAAACAAGACGTGGGATTTAGTTGAACTACCAAAAGGAAAAGAAGTAATTGGAGTTACATGGGTCTACAAGATCAAGAGTAATGCTGAAGGCAAAATAGAAAGACACAAGGCAAGACTTGTTGTCAAAGGATATAAGTAGCAGTATGGGAGAGACTATGAGGAAACTTTTGCACCGGTTGCTAGAGTGGAAACCGTGAGAGCAGTGCTATCCATAGCAGCACAAAACAAGTGGAAAGTTTACCAAATGGACGTGAAGTCAGCATTCCTAAATGGAGTGTTGAGAGAAGAGGTTTACATTGAACAACCTCTAGGCTATGAAAAGAAACGCCAAGAGCACAAAGTGTGCAGATTGAAGAAAGCTCTTTATGGGCTGAAGCAAGCACCAAGAGCGTGGTACAGTAGGATAGATTCCTATCTACTGGAAAATGAATTTGAAAAATGTGAGGGAGAACCCACCCTCTACATCAAAGAAAAGGATGGTAAAATACTAATTGTTGTGTTATATGTTGATGATGTTACTTTCACAGGTCCACGGATGCAGGTGAAATTAATGAACTTAAGGCGCCTCATGACAGACAATAAGGTTTGGTACTGCCATCTGCAGGGCAGCATGGCTTCCTAGAATTTCACCCGGCGTGAGAAGGATAATCTTAAGATGAGCAGATTTGGAAGGATATCTGCATTTATGGATTGCTCTGTTCAAGGTGACGCATTGATGGTTATAATCATGGCGCTCTCGGTCATTTTTCCCACAATGAGTGTTCAGTCTTCATGTTCCAGGTTCTGGTTTGATGTGGATTCTGTGGGGAAGCATGTCTCTGCTCACAAAGGCAAGCTTCATGCCTGTACCCCGATATCCTGGCTGTGGTCTTTTAATGTTACGGGCCTTGATGGCAGTTTAAACGCTGATATCTACGAAAAGCTCTCTACTGCTCTGGAATTCCGAATTGGGCGGCTCCTATCGTCCTCTCAGGCCCATCTTGTGTTCTCGAATTGGTGCCCGAAGCAATCTTATTGCCCTCCCGTCTGTGTCCTGTGCACTTCTGTGCCTCCATCCATGCACCTCAATATGGTTCGCCAGAGTGTGGGGAATCGCTCTCAGGGGCTCCGAGGTAGCCGAAGGCGTTCGAAGGCAAGTTGTTCTGAGGTCCCTGCCCTGTCTCCTGTTAATCTCCCCTCCTCCCCGATGAATGTGTCTCGTCTTAGCCCTGCTCGAAGGCCGACTCTGAATAGTGCGTTTCAAACCACGCACTTCAAGTTCCAAAGCAATCTAATTAGGCCATTGATCACGACTCACATCACAATTATCCTTTCAGAAGAAGAAAACCAGCTTTATCCTCTGGTGTGTGTGGATTCTGAGCCTTCTCAAAGCAGTGAGTAGTTTCCAGATGGGGGAAGCTCGGAGAAACGAAAGGGAGAGAGGCTCGGATTGGATTGCGCTCCTAGAGTATCTCCGCCTCTTGAAATCTTTGTTCTAGCAGTTGGGGAAAGGAATTCCAAGGCCCCTCATCTTCCCATGGCGAACCCTGCGGGCGAGAAGGCTGGTAGCGAAGATCTGGGATTGGTACTGTGTGTCCGGTGGTGGAGATGCCACCTGGTGAAGACGTGGATGTTCAAAGCCACCTAGGTCCGATCTAATTTTCTTTTTGATGTTGATGATGTCTCAGTTGATCATTCTCAGGCAGTTTTGTTTGCATTCATGGCTCAGCATCTTCAGCCAGATCATTTTGGTTTTCCCCTCGGACGGTGGTAGTATTATGATCTCCTGGATAGCCAAGGGAAATGTCTGTCTTGTTTTTATGTCTCACCTTATGTTATACTGGTCTATTTCTGGGCTCTACATCTGCTTTCTATGTTTCTGTAACTGGTCTTCCCATGTTCTTCCTATACTAGGGTAGTTTTTGATACGTTGAGTGCTCTCGGGTATTTTTATTTGAGGCCTCAACTCCATGTAATACTATTTTACTTTTCAATTAATAGAATTAGTCTTTGCCTAGAAAAAAAAATTGTTATTTTCACAGGTAATAATGTATATCTTATTGAGAATTTCAAAACAGTCATGAAAGAAGAATTTGAAATGACTGACATGGGTTTGCTGAGATACTTCTTAGGAATAGAAGTAGAGCAAAATGGAAATGGGATTTTTATCTCACAAGTGAAATATGTTAATGAAGTGTTGGAAAGATTCAATATGCAGGAGAGAAAAGCAGCAATCACTCCTAGAGTGATGGGATTAAAACTCAGCGAAGAGGACAACAACAAGGATTTTGATCCTAGTTTGTGCAAGAGCATAGTTGGCAGCCTCATGTATTTGACTGCAACTAGGCCGGATATAATGCATGCTGTTAGTTTAATTTCCAGATTCATGGAGAGGCCAAAAGAAGCACATTGACAGGTAGCAAGAAGGATTTTGAGGTATGTTAAAGGTACTAAAAGGTTTGGCATTTTATATAGTGCTTCAGAATGTTTAGATTTAATTGGATACACTGATAGTGATTGGGCTGGAAGTGTAGATGATTGGAAAAGCACATCCGGTTATGTTTTTCACATGGGTTCAGGAGCCATTTCATGGGCTTCTAAAAAACTGTCTATTGTAGCGTTGTCTACAGCAGAGGCAGAATATGTGGCAGCTACAGTAGCAGCATGTCAACCAATTTGGATGAGAAGGATGTTAAGGAGCTTATGCCAAGAGCGAACAAAATGAACTGTGATTTTTTGTGACAATAGCTCAGTTATTTCATTATCCAAGAATTTTGTGTTTCATAAGAAAACGAAACACATTGACACAAAGTTTCATTACATCAGGGAATTAGTAAATAATGGAGAAATTGTTTTACAACACTACAGAACTCAGGAGCAGGTTGCAGATATTCTGACCAAACCATTGGGGCAGAAAAGTTTTGAACTTTTGAGGAAATGTCTGGGTATGACTGATAACCCAACAGTTGAAATTAAAGGGGAGTGTTGAAATGTACTTTCAACTGCGACATTGAATGCAGCAAAACTGTTGAGGAGTTCCCCGTAGCACCTTTCACGCAACGCTGGTAATTTTCAAAGGGCAACGATCGCGATCACCTATTGACACGTGTCTGGGTAGCCCTTTACAAAACCACCATTCCCCGGCACATAAAGCTCGGTTGAAAGGGACCTCCAGGGAATTGCAAACAACTGTCCGATTAACTTTGGAGCAGATCTACGGTTATTATATATATATCTATATATATATATATATATATAATAATATATTATAATCTCTATATATATATTGACGTGCGATATTGGCTGACCACCATATTGAATGTAATTAATATAAATTTACGACGGTCAGTAAACGCAGGTGAAATATTTAATTTTATTGTTTTTTAGTTTCATGGGTGTAGCTTTGTTTTATGTTGCTCGTTGACTATGTAATGTTTCTTTTGTTGTTGTTGAACTGAATATGAAATATGAGGGTAGACGCAGTAACGCGAAGGAGAACTTTTTATGCACAACATTGGGAATGTAATGTTGTTGTAATGCAAAAATTCGCAGCAGTGCGAATGTGTGAAAGGAATGAAATACGCAGTAGTGCGTGAATGAAAAATTTTACACACATAGCAGTGTAAAGAAAGAAGGAACAGAGCAGTTAATTTTTCATGAGACAGAGTATTATTTTGTAATGCACAACAGTGCAGACACAACAGTGTTTTAGCAGTGTTATTTTTAAAGTAGGGACAGAGTAATTTTTTAAACTGCATCTAAAGAGTTCTTGGAGAATCCCTCTATAAAGGGAGGAAATTTGTAACAACAGTTTTTTTCTATTAATGAATACAAAGTTTGCTTTATTGTGCATGTGAAACACTCTGTTCTTCCCCCAAACAATTTTTGCTTCCCTGTGTTAAGATCCTGTGATTAAAAAAACAGAGCATTATTCTCTGTTGTGTTTTGTTCAGTTTTGTTTGCAATTATCAGAAATTCCCAACAGGCTGTTGAAAAAGGGATAGGCTAGTTGTCTGTTACGAAATTTGGTATGCCGAGTTCCTCGCTCTAATGATCTGGTTGGAGGAGGCGTGCATGGTAGCGGTAGCCAAAGCACTCAAACAATGAGTGTGATCGCCTTTGTATGTTGTTATTATGATCGCAAGGTCTTGGGCGCATGTCTTAACCTACTCATAATCCGCCATTATTTCACTTGCATGTATTCAGTTAAGGACAGTATTGATAACAAATCTCTTCTGGGAAAGAGACAAGGTCGAACCTATTTCTTAACTAGGCAACCTTGGGCCATAACACATCTGTAATAAGATCTCGGTCTTTCATTGTTTTTGGTCATCTTTTCCCCATATTTTCGCCATTGGCAGCCATCGTTTATCTGATAAAACTACATTAAATTAGTTACTTATAGATTATATAAAAACAATAACATATGTTGTTCCTAGAATTAGCTTTTACAAACAAGCAATGGCCTACAATTTACAAACCTGGAAATCACACAAGTAACAAATCCTTCTGAAACTTCTCTATTATTGACCTCTATTGGATTCTAGGCGATTCATTTCTTCTATATGTGAATGACAATTTATCCCTATATTCTAGGAATCCATATCCATATAAGTTTGGACAAATATTCCACGAACCCTTAATCGACATAAAATTGGGAAGTCTATCCCATCTAAACTCAGGGTTTGAACACGAAGTTCCGTCATGCATATAATACCTACCCTGCTTTAGATGGGATTGGGCTCCAGCATATAGATTGTATGTACCAGGAAAGCAAGAATTTTATTATTACCAGGGACACCTCAGATCTTGTGTGCGCGGACACGATTCTTTTGGCCGCAGTTACGGTGTGATGGCCAGAGCCCTTGGTCTCACCTGGAGCTTCCTTTTCGGCGACTCCTCTATCCGTTCAATGAATGAATCAGTCACCCCATTCTTCCTCTTTTCTGAAAGCAGCTGCTGATCTTCTCCAAATTTTTCTCTGCTTTGTTCATGATCACCCCTATAGTGAGCAGATTGGTGCGAAACTGCGCTGCTGGAGTCGAAATTAATAGACCTTCGCCACAGTTTGCCTTCGCTTTGGGTTATCTCCATTGAATAACTATGAAATTAGAAGGCAAACCATGTTAAGAAAATTTGAGATTCCCGAACCCTAATAATCCCGAAATGAGATTAGCTTCCAAAATAAAACAGTACAATATACCTAGCTCCCATCAACGCCATTCCCCTGTTGCAGCATATGCCTGATATACTCCTGCAGGTGGTTATATCTGTAACAAGCGCAATTCAACATAGATTTGAGCTTTTGATTCTCCTCGTTTATTCGATTTATCTGGGCCGTAAGTACCCTGATCTGCACGAGTGATGCAATATATAAGAAAAGGGATAGCGTGACAACATGAATAAACAAAGAGAGAAGACCATATCTGTGAAAACTCCCTGCAAATACCTTATTCTTGCGACCTTCCATCTCATCTCATCCCATCTCATCTTCAATTTTCAGAAACTGCCCAAGAATTTAATTTAATAGGCAAGCATGGTGTCTTGGTTTTGGAAATCCCAATTGGTTTGGTAACTACATTCTTCGCATAGGCAGATGTTTTCTTCGAGTAGTGCGGGTACGAAATTTTCGTGAGAATTCAATAAAGCAGAGTCATTTGGTCAGCAGATTCTTCCTTGTTGGGAATAATGCTTAATTAGTTATGTAAATTTCTGAAAAATTAGGCAGCAGATTTTGTGTTTTCTGCAAAATTAAGGCAACAAATTGTTAGGGTGGTCACTGCTGGAAATTAGCTATAGTAGTGTTGGAAATTCACTGTAATTCCAGTAGATTTATTTCAGAATTGATTGATAAACATTTTAGTAATAATTTTACTATATAAGAATGTAGTTAATGGTTCAATTAATATATGAGATTTGCAGCAGTTTTTAGCTCACACAGTAACTGTGTTTTATTTGTTTTATTTTTTTTATATGTATTTTTCTTCATAGTATTGTTGGTTGGAAATAATTCATTTCATATTCTATGAGTGGTATCATAGCAGGTAAAATTGTTTTGGGTTAAAGTTGTATTGTTGGAAATTTGCCAAAGTTAATCATGTCAAATTGTTTTGGGTTAAAGTTGTATTGTTGGAAATTCGCCAAAGTTAATCATGTCAAATTCTAACCAGATGCTAGTTCCAAAATTTGATGGGAATAATTATGATTATTGGTGCATTAAGATGCTAACCTTTTTGATTGGAAAAGATTTGTGGGAGATAGTTGAATTAGGATATGAGGAGCCCATTGATTGGAATGCCCTTATAGCCAACGAAAGAACAACAAGAAAGGAAGCAAGGAAGAAGAATGTTCAAGCTTTGTTTCACATTCAGATAGCTCTTGATAAGAGCTTATTTCCAAGAATATCAGGAGCAAAAACTGCCAAAGCTGCCTGGGAGACTCTATAAGAAGCTTACCAAGGCAGTGATCAAGTTAAGGTGGTCAAGCTTCAGACATTGAAGCGAGAGTTCGAGAATTTGAAGATGCAAGAAGCTGAAAGTGTCAGTGACTATTGTGTGAGAGTCAAAGATGTGGTCAATAAAATGACTACACTTGGAGAAATTGTAAGTAATGAAGTTTTGATTAAAAAAGTATTGATATCTTTAACACATAGATGGAATCATGTTGCAATAATCATGGAATAAAATAAGGATTTGACAAAAATACAGTTTGATCAATTGGTTGGATCTTTGATGTCCCTTGAAGAAAGATTGAAGGGCACTTTTGAAGGTGTAGAGAAAGTTTTTTCCTCTAAATTACAAATTACAAAGAATGAAGATGCAAGCAGCAACAGTGCCAAAAGAATTCAAGGTCAAGGTAAATGGCAAAGCCAAAATTATTCAAGAGGTAGAGGAAGAGGTGGCTCAAGTGGAAGAGGTAGTTTCAGAGGAAGAGGTAGATGTAGACTTGATAAGAGAAATGTTCAATGTTACTATTGTAACAGGTATGGCCACTTTGAAAGAGAACGCAGAATGAAAGAAGGTAAAAATGCTGATTATGCTCAAGAAAGTGGTGAGTATCCTCTAGATCACGTATTTTTATCTTATTCCAAAGTGAAAATACTAGTAAATATGTTTGGTACCTAGATTATGGATGCTCTAACCATATGACAAGGAACGAGAAGTTATTTTCAGCAAAGGATGGAAGTTTCAAATCCAAGATCCAGCTTGGTGATGATAAATCATTGGAGATCACTACCAAAAGAGCTATGGAGGTCCAAACAAAAGAAGGTATAAAGAGTATTCATGACATTTATTATACTCCACAATTGAAGCATAATTTGTTGAGCATTGGGTAGCGATGTGAGAAAAATTAAAAGTAGTCTTTGAAAATAAGACATGTACTATCTATTATAAGAATAAGGGAAATAGGGTGATCACTGTTGTGCCTATGACAAGAAATAGGATGTTTCCCTTGAGATTTGATGAACATAACAACAATCTTGCAAATATGGCTTATGAGGATTCAAGTTGGTTATGGCATCTTAGGTATGGGCATTTAAATTTTCAGAGTTTGAAGTTTCTAACCTCACATGCATTAGTTTCTGTTTTGCCCAAGGTATAAGAGCATAAGGAGTTTTGTGAAGGATGTGCTAAAGGAAAGCATGCAAGGGAAAGGTTTCCAAAGGGCAGTGCATGGAGGGCTCATCACCCACTTCAGCTTGTTCATTCAGACATATGTGGTCCTATGCCGACTAATAGTTTGGGTAAGTCATTATATTTCATCACTTTTATTGATGATTACTCATGAAATTGTTCGGTATATTTTTTTAAGGCCAAAAGTGAAGCCCTAGATATATTCAAGAAGTTCAAAGCCCTTGTAGAAAATGAGAGAGGGTGCAAGATCAAATGTTTGTGGACTGACCATGGAGGAGAGTTCTGTTCAAAAGCTTTCCAGAGTTATTGTGATATGAATGGCATCAGGAGGCAGCATACTACAACATACACACCCCAACAGAATGGCATAGCTGAAAGAGAAAATCGTATTGTGGTTGAAATGGCAAGATGCATGCTACAAACTAAAAGATTGAGCAACTCTTATGGGGGAGATGCAGTTGCTACAGCAGTATACATCCTCAACCGTAGCCCCACCAGTGCACTGGAAAATATGACTCCTTATGAAGCTTGGTATGGAAAAAGGCCTAATGTTAATCATTTCAAAGTTTTTGTCTGTTTGGCTTATGTGCATGTACCTGATCAAAATAGAAAAAAGTTAGATGCAAAGAGTGAGTTATGTATTTTTATTGGGTATAGTGAGACAAGCAAGGCTTATAAATTGTATAATCCTTTAACTAACAAGCTTATTGTCTCAAGAGATGTAATTTTTTATGAAGGGGGAGTTTATGGTCATCAAAAAGGCCATGTTGAGAAGACAAAATCTATTTTGAATGATGATATAATTGTTGATAATGATTATGAGCAGCCAACTAATGTTTTTGTAACTAGTGGCTTAACTCCACCAAGCAGCCCTTCATCAATTTCTTCAACATCAAATTCAAGTCCAACTTATTCTCCAAGTTCTACAAGGAAGGTAAGAAGATTGAATGATATTTATGAGAGGAGTGCAAATCAAGCACATGAAGAAAGCCCAATAGGTGAGATAGTGAATTTTTCTTTATTAGCCAAGGCTGAATTTGAACCATAATGTTTTGAAGATGCATGCACTAGTGAGGTTTGGATGCAAGCCATGTAAGAAGAGATGGATTACATTCAAAGGAATGACACTTGGAAGTTGACGGAGCTTCCAAATGACAAGAAAAATATTGGCACCAAATTGGTCTATAAGACTAAATATAACAGTGATGGGAGTGTTGAAAGACACAAAGCAAGATTAGTTGCTAAAGGATTCACACAGAAGTATGGAATTGACTATGAAGAGACATTTGCACCAATAGCAAGACAGGAGACCATTAGAATGTTGATTTCATTAGCAACTCAGAAAAAGTGGAGCATACATCATATGGACATGAAAAGTGCCTTCTTGAATGGGTACTTATAAGAGGAAGTATATGTGGAGCAGCCACAAGGCTTTGAAGTGGAAGCAAAGGAGAATAATGTCTACAAGTTGAAGAAGGCTTTGTATGGTCTCAAGCAAGCACCAAGAGTGTGGTATGCAAGGATTAATGGATACTTTCAGGAAAATGGCTTCCAGAGAAGTAAGAGTGATCCTACCCTTTACTACAAACAAGAAGGTATTGATATTCTAATCATAAGTTTGTATGTTGATGATCTATTGTATATGGGTAGTAGTTCTAAGATGAATGATAAATTCAAAGTTACTATGATGAATGAATTTAGGATGAAAGATCTAGGAATCATGAGATATTTTCTAGGAATGGAGGTTTATCAAAGTAAGGATAAGATTTTCATTTGTCAAACAAAGTAGGCACAGGATATGTTAAATAAATTTGATATGCTTGATTGTAATCCATCCCCTACTCCAAGTGATCATGGAGAGGTGTTATGTAGAGATGATAGTGTTGATTTAGTTGATGAGAAAACTTACAGAAGTATTGTGGGGAGCTTGATATTTCTAACCCACACAAGGCCTCATATTACATATTCAGTTTCACTTGTTTCAAGGTATAGGACAAATCCATCTAAAATACATATGAAGGCAACCAACAAAATTTTAAGGTATGTGAAAAGCACTCTAAATTTTGGTATTCATTACTACTCTTATGAAAAGTTCAATTTTGTTGGATTTAGTGATTCAAATTGGAGAGGTAGTCTTGATGACCGTAAGTCCACATCTGGAAATTGTTTCTCTTTTGGTTCTGGTTTGATTACATGGAGCTCAAAAAAGAAAAGCATTGTTTCCCTCTCATCCACAGAAGCGGAGTATATTGCAGTTACCTCAACAGGTACACAAGCTCTTTGGCTCAGAAAAATTTTGGAAGAAATTGGAGAAAAACAAATTCAGCCTATAGTGATTTTGTGATAATGTAAGTGCCATCAAGTTAGCAAAGAATCCAATGCATCACAGCAAGACAAATCATTTTGACCTGAAATATCACTACATTAGAGATTTGGTGCAGAAGAAGGATATTGAATTGAAGCATATAAATACTCAACATCGACTAGCAGATATCTTCACCAAAGCAGTTACAAAAGATCAGTTTTTGGCACTACGAGATAAGATAGTAAATCCTCATTAATCATTAAGGGGGAGTGTTGGGAATAATGCTTAATTAGTTAGGTAAATTGCTTTAGCAGATTTTGTGTTCTCTACAAAATTAAGGTAGCAAATTGTTAGAGTGGTCAGTGCTGGAAATTAGCTATAGTAGTGCTGGAAATTCGTTGTAACGCTAGTAGATTTATTTGAGAGTTGATTGATAAATATTTTAGTAATAATTTTACTATATAAGAATTTAGTTAATGGTTCAATTAATATATGAGATTTGCAGCAGTTTTTAGCTCACACAATTGTTTTATATGTATTTTTCTTCATAGTATTGTTGGCTTATCAGCTGGCTGGAAATAAGTCATTTCATATTCTACATTCCTTGCATGCTGAATGTGAACAGATGGTGTTGTGACTCGTGTAAAGTAAAAAGGATTGAGCCAAATACAAAAATCAAGAAGTAGAGATGTTTGGTCGTCTGTCATTCCTATTCAAACCATTTTACGAGAGTGGAGTCAATTAGAGGCGTTAGGTCAATGTGGTAATTTTAAGTGACCTTCCTTGCATGTGGACTGTGGGAGCATCGTGACTCGTGAATGTTACAAAGGAGAAAGCCAAACAGAAATCAACCTTTATCACTTCCTACTTTTATTACCTGTCATTATTAGAGGACTTTACATAATTAACGTAGACGTCCACAATACTCTCTAAGATCTTCAACCATCTCAAAAACTAGTGAGTGATAAGATAATTGTGGTTGAGAGTACAAAAATCTCAACCCTTCTTGTTGAATATGAGAGATCAATATTGGTATGGCGTTCTTGCTCTTCAATATGACACCGATATGTTCGTTTAATCGTACCACATATTGTATTTTTATTTCTAATAAATTTCAAACTAAGAAGTTTAAAGGAATGAGTATGATGAAAAGATAGTCACCTATGGAGTCCGCACTGTTAGAAGTGGAAGGTTCGTTTGCTGGCCCACATATATTTGCAAATAAAATATGAGTTTGCATTATAATCACTTATTCAAGTCCTACTACAAATTTAAAAGTCTTAACATTTTAGCTTAATCATAGGTTATACATTTTAATATAGTTTTAACTTTTTAATTTAATCACTTATTATATTATACATATTAATTAAAAATAGTTTAGATTTATTAAAATAAAGAAAGTAAAAATCTCTAGAAATACAAATTTATTTTTAAATATAAATTTTGAAAAAGAAATATTTTTTAAGATGCCATTATTTCTTATTAATGTTTTTGGATGCTTGATAAATTTACATTTAAAATGAATTTATACCAATTCTGAATAATAAATACTATGTAAACTATTTATAAATTTCATATCTCTATATACAAAATTATTATTATTTTTAATTTTATTAAAATCTTAACTATATATAAATATATAACTTGTAAATAGAGTTTATATATATATATATATATATATATATATATATATATATATATATATATATATAATTCTAAAATATTATAGTTAACTAAGATAAATGATCGTTATTTAATTTATATGATATAATCGACAATATATAATAATAGTACAAATATAAATTATTATTATTTAAATTTGTTTTAATGTTATATGTATATTATGAATTGTTTATAGAATAACTTATTTGCAATTTTTATAATAAAAATTAAATTAACAAATTAAATTAAATTGACTTATTATTCTTCTTATTTAATTGAATCAACATTATTTTATTATTATTTTATTTAAAACTTTATTGTTATTCCAATAAAAGGGCCTTGTAACTAGCAAGCTTATTAGGTCGCCTACTACTCTTGCTTTGGATCCTAATCTCTTTTATGGGTATCGGTCAGGGATGGAATTTGACAAGCAATTTGTCTATCATGGGGTGATTTTCCCATCAAATATAGTCCAAAATTTTACAAAAAAGTCAAAACATTTATGTGATATTAGTAAATAGGTAAGAAAAGTATGAAAACTGTCCTATTTAAAGAGTGACTTTGATTTGAAATTCCAACCCTGGTATAGGTAATCTTCGTCTTCGTGACTCTCTCCTATTGTTGTGATTGTATTTGCCCTTTGAGATTGTGACTACTTTCCACATCCGGTTCTTCCTGGTTCCTTTTAAGCGGCCTCCCATGCATCGATACGCACTTGAACATCATTAGCGGTCAATTGAAACGAGAACAATGTGTTCTTCCTGGTGCCTTTTAAGCAACCTCCCATGCATCGATATGTGCCTAAACATCATTACAATCAATCGAAACGAGAACTTGTCCCATCACTGGTATGGATCCCTCTTGCTCTAAATGTATAAATAAGAGGATTTTCTTTGAATCACACAATATTCTCATACTTTCCTAAAAGCATTCTTTGAAATGCGTGGAATCCTTTTTATTGTATATTTTATTTTATATTTTATATTTTTTTTTACAGAAACGGATAGTGAATCTATTAAATACTTGGCCTTAATGTCAAAAACCGGATTACATAAGGTGAGTCTGATTCCACAAGAACCGCACAACCATGCAAGGCCATGGTGTTTATGTTTAACTCACATCTCTTTTTGTCTGCTACTATGTAGTCTATTTCTGAGATTTTCCCAACTTTATGGATACATACAAACTGATTTAACAAAATGTAGTAAAACATGACAAATATCTAAATTAAGGAATTGGTTCCTATGATTCTTGTCCTCCTCTGAGTAAGGCTCCAGCTGTGAGGAGGGTAGCTTTGTTGGCTTCGATGTCTACCTCCTTATTGTTAGCTCTCAACACATGATAAAAATTCAACTTCTGGAAAGAGTCTTTAAGATTTGTTACTCTGAAAATCAGCCTTGCAAGCCTTAGATCCGTTGGCTTAGAATGAGTCACCATAATATTAATTATTACTTGGGAATCCCCTATTACATTTGCCTCTCTGATGTTCAACATTTTCATAATCTTGAGACCTTGAAAAAGAGCCAAAGCCTGAGTTTGTATGCTAGAAGCTATGCCCAGACCCTAGGCAAAACTGTGTATCCTTATGCCATCAGGATTCAAAATGACGCCTCCATCTCCAACTCTTCCAGGATTGGCCTTTGCAACCCCATAAAAAAAGAGGGAGAATCTCTGCTGATTTGTGGCCCAGTCTTTGAATTCATTTGCTGAAAGTCTTATTTGCCAATCTTTGAGGAGGGAGATACTGTTTTCACTTTTTTGGAACTGGAGTTCAAGATAGGAGCCCCAATTTATATCTTGTTGACTAATATTTAAATCATCTTTAATATCTCTCAGATTCTCTTTAAGCTAGCTTTTAATCTTGACTGCCACAAGCTTGGCCTCTTGTGCATAGCTTCTAAAAATCCTTTTATTTCTCTCAAGCCAAACCTTCCAACAGATTATTTTTGGGAGAGCAGTCTAAGCAGCTCTGATGATTTTGTTTTTTGGGGGAGTCTCGGGATACCTTTGCAGCCATTTAGTAAAAATATCAGGGATGGAAGAAGGCAACACGATGCTGAAACTCAGAGTTCCCAACAATTATGTCCAAATCTGCAAAGTAAAGGTGCATTCAAACATCAGATGTGCTACACTTTCCTGGTTTACCTTACAAAGACTGCACCTTGAAGGACTGTGAAAACCACGTTTCTGGAGGTTATCATCTGTCAAAATTTTGGAATGAAAAAGCAACTAGCTAAAGAAGTCAATTTTAGGCAAGGTGGGATAATGCCATATCCCTTTCCAAGGCTCATGGTTTGTGGCCACATGGGGATGCTCACATAGCTTGGCGTAACCTTGAGCAATAGAGTATCCGCCAGTCTGCATACCCCATCCTCTTGTATCCCTTTTTCGAGCTAGCAAAGGAGACAGGCTGTGGAGCTTGGAAATCAGGATCTCACACTCCATAGAAAGTTCTGGGGGTGTTTGAAGATTCCAGCTAGCCTAGCGAGAGTTTTGCCAAGTTGAAATGTCCCATAGAGTTCACAAACCAGCATAATTCATCCATCTGCGCAGCATTTGGAGTGAACGACAGTCTCCCAGAGGCTCGTTATTCAAAATTTTATCTATCCAGAGGTTGATCCTTTTTCCATTACCAGGAACCCAGAAGGCATGATCTTTGATGAGAGAGCAAGCTTTGGTGCAAAACTTCAGGAAGGGTGTATTTGAATGCTTCTTAGGATGATCTAGGTAGTGAGAACGCTGGCCTTTGAAGTATTTTTTCCAAAGAGCTAATTGTGCCCCGCCAGGTTTAGGGGCAATAATTCTCTAGATTAATTTAGTTCCCATTGCTACATTATGGTAGCCAAGATTCTTGAAATTCAAGCCTCCTTCCAATAGTAGTTTGGAGATACATTCCTAGTTGACTAGCGGAATCTTTTTCTCGTTCTGTTTACCTCCATTCCAAAAGAATTTTTGAATGGTCTCCTCCATTTTTTTGAGAATTCTAGATGGAGCGAGAAGGACAGAAAACTGGAACAGGGGAAGACTAGAAAGAACGGATTTAATGAGGTTCAACTTACCAGCAATGTTGAGCCAGGAATAACCCCAGGCAAGAAGCTTGTTCTTGAATTCCTCCAATTGGGGGAGCCAATCTCTGCTGTGAGCTTTTTTGATAAAAACCGGGAGGCCCAAATACTTGAAGGAAGTCCAATTTGACGATGTTGCAAAACCAAAGATTTTGGATATGGAGTTCCAGCAATAGATATGGCATTTTCTTTTGTTTAGACGACTTCCCGATACCAAAAAAAAACTCATCCAAAGCTTTTTTAAATCTGGAGGCAATAATCCCAGAATCTGCTCCCAATAGTAGCGTGTCATCCGCGAAAAGGGCGTGATGAATGGTTTTCACACCCTCGCAATACAGAGTCCAAAAATATCCTGATCTGCTCTTTTTTTGTCTAAATAAAAACTAAGAACAGAGGCTTGAAGAAAAAATAAAAGAGGTGAGAGAGGGAACCCCTACCTGAGCCCTCTCATGGCTTTGAAAAAGTCACCAGGTTTGCCATTAATTAATGGGGCAATCCAAGGCTCCGAGATGCAAGCTCGAATCCAATTGATAAAATTCTCACCAAATCCAAGTTTATGTAAGACTTTTAGCAGAAAACAATGTCTAACTCTATCAAAAGCATTTGCTAGATCTTTTGGCATTATGACACAGGTTTGGCACAGGTTTGGCTCGATGACATAAGTGTTGTCCTTGATGGAAACTCACTCAAGTAGCAAATCACAAGTTCAAAGTTCAGGCTCCCAAAATGGTAAAAAATGAGAGATCCGCGGGTTCCTGATTCACAAAGCTACGGTCATCGGCGGGATCCGCAGGTGCGCTGATCAAAAGGTGCGGACATGTTCGTAGGTATACCGAACAAAAAGTGCGGACGTAAAATACACGCACTTTCATGCAAAGAGAAATGCGCGCATGTGGGTTGGTCCATGGTATTTAGTCCGACATTTTTGATCATATGGTTTTGGTTCGTGGTTTTTGCATCTAAAGTATTGAACCCAGGTTTTGGGTCCCTAGTATTGGATCTCTATGGTTTTGGACCATGGTTTTAGTAATGCCTAGCCTATAAAAAGGAAAGGAGATCATTTGGTTGCATAAAGTTGTGTTGAATATCTTAAGAAGAGCAAGATCTGAAAATACTGGTGATCGGTTGGTGAGTTATAGCTAGATCAAGGAGAAACCTAAGCATTACAAGATAGATCTACTGATGGGTCTAGAGCTTTTTGGTGCATGATCAGATCTATAAATTTGATAGTCTAGGGTATAATTAAAGTCTTATAAATTGTCTATACCCAGAGGTCCGCAGACTTGACATAGCGCAGGTGTGGAGGTCCATAGGCTAAACACAGTGCAGGTGTGAAGGTTCGCAGGATCGACACAGCACAGGTGCGGAGGTTCACAGTATAGACACAGCGCAAGTGCAGATGTCCGCAGGCTCGACATAGCGGAGTTGTAGATACCTATAGGTTTCTATTGGTGAAGTTGCGAACTTTTCTTGAAATATGTTTTAGTTGTTTTTGTTTATTACTACAGTATGCAGGGTTCTGAATTGGTGTTTGGTTGTTGTGTGCTAAGAAGTTATTGATTTAGCATTTGTACAAGGAAGTTGGTTGATTGCAGATCTATTTGATGTTTAATTGATATTCATGGATCCAGTTTGAAAATTTATGAAACGTGGTCCCTGGAAGAAAAGAGAAGGTCGAAGCCTTAAGTAGGTCAGCACCTACATACTAGTACCTCAGCTAGTACAAGAGCTAAGGGGGTTGTAGCTCCCTTCCAGGAGAGTCTGGAGAATGAGAGAAGGTTGTAGCCTTCTATAGGTTGAAGCCTGCGTGCTGGTATAAGACTGCACCAGTACATAATCATTGTAAAAATAAGTTTCTAATTGAAAGAAGATAGAGACATATTGCAGCAGGTGGTTTTCACCCACATTGGGTTTCCACCTTATATCTTGTGTTCTTTGGTGTGACTGTCTACTCTATTTTTTTCTTGTTTACTGTTATATGGTTCTGACACACAGATTAATGATCAACATCTAAAGAATAAATTAAATTATAATTCTCGAAAGTATACGTAAGATTCATTAATTATATCTACAAATGTTTGTATAAATTGAAAAAGAATTTGATAATATTGATTCATCCCCCCTCTTAGTATTATTTTCAACAATTGGTATGAGAGCAGGTCCTTCAGGAAAAGCTTGATCGCTTGAAGGAACATCTATCATCATGAGCTACTATGAAAAGGAAGCATCTATGAGGCCACCTATTTTTGATGGGAGCAACTTCGTCTATTGGAAGGTAAGAATCACTACCTATCTTCTATCTCTTGGTACATAAATTTGGGATATTGTGGAAACAGGATACACATTTCCATCAGCAACTCCTACAGATGCAGCCGGTAAGAAGTAGTATGAAACAAATGCAAAATCTATCAATACTCTATTAGGAAGTCTATCTCAATCAGAATTCATCAAGGTTATGCAGCTAAAAAGTGCAAAAGAAATATGGGACAAGATCATTCTGAGCTATGAAGGAGATGAACAGGTAAAACGAGCAAAATTACGAACTCTTAGAATTCAATATGAAAGTCTCAGAATGCATAATGATGAAAGTGTGGCTAGCTACTTCCTACGTATAGATGAGATTGTAAATTGTATGAAAAACTTGGGTGAAGAAATAAAAGAAGTTATTGTGGTTGAAAAGGTTCTAAGATCTTTGTCTCCCAAGTTTGACTCAAAAGTTTCTACCATAGAAGAAAAGCAGAATCTACAGAACCTTACCATGTCACAGCTGCACGGAATTTTAACTGCTTACGAAATGAGAAAAGGAGGACCATCAGACAAGAGAGAAGCTGCATTCAAGGCTTCAGGTAAAGGAGACTACTATGAGTCAGGACATATGTCAGAAGAAGAGGAAGAATCAAATTTTGTCAAGAACCTTCAACGGGGAACTGGAAGACTCAGAGGTAAGCTTCTTTTCAAATGCTTTGCTTGTGGAAGAGTCGTTCATTATGCTGCAAAATGTCCTCATAAAGATAAACTGGACAAAGGTAAGGAACCTGTTAGATGGAATAGAAAACAAAATGTAAATAAGAAGAGCTATTACATGCATGAAGATAGTGATGGATTATCAGATAGTGATGAAGATGAACAAGGTAATGATAATAGACTTTTGATGGCTTTTGAAGATGATGATTTCTTGGATGCTATAAATGAAGAAGGTCTTCATGAAGAAATTTCTAAACTTAAAGTGTGTTTAGAGGAAAAGAATATGATTATAGATACTCTAACATTCCAACTTGCTGAAAAAGATAAACACAATGAAGAGTTAGAATATGAAATTGTGGGACTTAGAAAAGAAATTGAGAAAACAAAAGCCCTTAATCTCAGATTTGCTAAAGGATCTGAAACTTTAGATGAGATTATCAAAGTGCAGTGTTCTCCTCTAATCGAGACAGTTCTCGGATATTCTGAAGAAGCATCTCAGGCTCAGAAGCAAGCATAGAAGCCATCCACCTCCAAAAGTTATCTTGATGCAGCAAGGAGAAGTGAACAAGTTGACAATCGACAACAAAAGCATAATTTAAATTACCAAGTAAATCGGGGGCAATCTACTTCAAGGATGAACAGAAGCTTCAATTGACCATAGGTAAATCAATCTGGCTCAAGAATGAATGTAAATGGAAACTATAGTCATATGGTTTGTAGATTTGATAATTGCAGGAATTTCTTCAATGGCCAATGCTTCGCTTGTCATAACTTTGGTCATAAAGCTACTCAATGTGTTGCATATAAGACCATTATGACTAGGGAAGCTCAAAAACAAAGGAGTATGACAGGAATCATGAAAAGAACCTACAATAACTTCTCTGCTCTTGAAAATGAAATAGAATGTTCTAACTGTAACAATTTCGGTCATGAAGACTCTGAATGCAGAAGCAGGTTTCGGCAAACAACTTAGAAGGAGCCAACTTCATGGAAAAAGAAAGAACCATAACTAGAAAGATGTGGGATAGCCTTATATGTAGAAGGACAGGAAAATCAATGGTACATTGACACTGGATGCTAGAAACATATGACAGGTGATAAAGAAAAACTTCAGTCATATACTGCCTTAGAAAGGGAAAAGAAGGTCTCATTTGGAAATGACACCCCTGCATTCATAAAAGGTAAAGGTTCTATTCGTTTGAAAAAGAAGGTCAAAGCTAGAAATGTTATGTATGTTGATGGCTTAAAGCATAATCTATTGAGTGTCAGTCAAATATGTGATCAAGGAACTGAGGTAATATTTTGATCAAATGGATGTATTGTCCGTGAGCTTAACACAGGAAGAACAGTGATCAAAGGCATAAGAACTCTAAATAATTTATACATATTCAAAGAAGGATAACAACAATGCTATCTAAGCAAGAATGATGAACACTGGCTATGGCACAGAAGATTGGGGCATCTTAACTTCTCTCAGATAAGGAAAGCATGCAAATATTAGGCGGTTCGTGATCTTCCTGACATCAGAATTACAGAAAATACAATATGCAAATCATGTCAATTTGGTAAGCAAACCAGAACTAATTTCCCTGAGAAGGAAGGATTAGTTAGCAAGCCACTTGAACTGGTCCACACTAATATATGTGGTCCAACTAGGAAGAGGTCACCTCGAGGAGAAGAGTATTTCATATTGTTCATTGACGAATTTTCAAGGATGTGTTGGATAGGACTCATGAAGTATAAAGATGAAGCTTTCGAAAAGTTCAAGTCATTCAAAGCTTTGGTTGAAAACGAATCAGATCACAGAATCAAATGCCTCAGATCTGATCGAGGAGGGGAATTTACCTCAGATGAGTTTTTCGATTTTTGTGAAGAACATGGAATAAGAAGGGAATTCTCTACTGCAAGGACCCCTCAGCAAAATGGAGTAGTGGAAAGGATGAATAGAACGGTTCAACAAATGGCTCGTGTTATGCTTGATGAGTCTGGAACTCCCGCAACCTTCTGGGGTGAAGCCGCATTTTCCGCTATTACTATTCTCAACAAGACAAATGTTCGGGTAAACAACACTCAGACTCCTCATGAACTTTGGTACGGTAAGACTCCCATGGTAAAATAGTTCAAAAATTTTGGAAGTAAATGCTACATTAAAAGGACTGATGAAAATCTTGGCAAGTTTGAACCTAGAGAAAATGAAGGTATTTTACTTGGCTACTCTCCCCACAGCAAAGCCTACAAATGTTACAATAAAAGACCTGTTAAAATTGTTGAAAGCATTGATGTAGTGGTTGATGAAGAAGGAAACACTCCTAGGCAGGTAAAATCTGAAGATTTCAAAGATGGCGAAGACTATCTGTCAACATCAAATCAGATTCATGACGAAGAAGAAACACATGAGGCACCAGAAGAACAGATAAGGATAGGAGAAAAAACTCCATCCATATACATTCAGAAGAATCATCCAGAATCTCAAATTCTGGGACAGAAAGAGGCAGGTGTTCAAACAAGAAGAACCATTTCAGAAGCTTCAAGCTATCTAGCATTGCTCTCCTCCACTGAACCACAAAATGTAAGAGAGGCTTGCAAAGATGAATGCTG
>APFE031223635.1:3538-32704 GCA_000404065.3 Pinus taeda
TTAAACATTTATAAAAGTTATGCATGCTCTTCCAACTTGATGATAAAGTACATCCTCATTTTTTCTTAATACAATTTATTTGTATACAAATAAATTATATCTACAATATTCCAAGTTTAGTGTAAAGATTAAAAAAATCAAACAAAAACGTTGACAATTGCATATTTTATTTTGTTGTGGTTGGGGAGAATACTACACACTATCATTCCATAGTGGTCCAATGAATTGAATTTTCCTCCGGTATGTCCCATGGTTTAGTGGTCCAATGAATTGAATTTTCCTCCGGTATGTCCCATGGTTTGTAAATTTGATTGGATAAATAAAATTCCGGAACTTTTTTTAATTATATCAATGCCACTTTATAAATAGAGCCCTTCCATTTTTCTTGCTTTGTCTCTTTTACGAGCGTGTGGTGACCATCACGATAAAGCTGCGGAGATCCGCAGCTTTATTTTGCCGCATGTTCGTAAAAGCCATTATCTGATGCGCTCTGTATGCCACGCTTTGACGGTGCATGCAAAATGGGCTCCGCTCTCATTGATTCTTTCTCTTTGCTTTTTTCCTCACCATTTTGAATATTGAATTACTGAGGCCTTCCACTTTTTTTCGCTATTTGATTGGTGCGTGTTATCGTAATTTTTTTTTAACTATATTTTATGAGCTCTAATTTCTCACCTGATTCGCCACTTTATTTTCATAGACATTCTCAATTGAGCTACCCAAACTAACGGTATAATTCCAATTTTATCTAATGTGTGAGAAGAGACATTTAATTATACACTATGAAATTAGAATTCTCACATTTTATTATACACTATGAAATTCAATATATATAATTCAAGCCTAGAATATATTTTAAAATTATTTTTGTTGAGTTAAGAATTGATCTTTCTTGCATATAAAGAAACAAGTTGATGACCTAATTTACTCTGCTCATGGCAAATAACATGATTTTAGCTAAATAATAATAATGAGTCATTGACAGCAACGAGTATAAACTGTTCCCACTATAAGTTTGACTACTATTAGTTTGAAAACTGATCAATTTTATCAATTCAAATAATCTCCCATTAATAAATTTCACTTTATAATAAATATCTGTGACACTTTTAAGTTCGTGATATTCTCTCTCAATTGCAGACTTGTTTAAAAAAATGTGAAAGTACATCATTACAACGCAAAATTCATGAAGACGAAGAACAACATAATTACAAAAAGATTTCTTACTTTTACAGTATCACAAATAGCATGTGACAGTTCCCCAAATCAGAAAACAAAGAGAATACCATATCTGTAACAACAGCACAGAAAACGTGAGGGTGGTAACCAGTAAAGCCAAGTGCATACTCGTTAACGATTCAACAAATAACAGTCAATATAATATTCGCCTCCACCCACAGGTAAGTACCATCATATTCTCTGGGCGGTGAATATCTGTGTTTTTTCTTCTGTTGCCTCCGGATTTCATTCTCACAGTGTCATACACACATCGTTTTCTGCAGAGTTTATTCTGATCTGCAAAAGTGGACTAAATAGAGAAATATGTTAAGGAAATAAGCAACCAATGACTCATTATATTCTATTATCAGTTAGTTATGTTGGAATTCAACTTTATCATCATTGACAAATGCATGAATATATCCTGCAACATACCTTTTTTTCATTTCGTTTCATTCTCACGGCGCGTGCATGGATGCGCCCAGTGGTCACCACATTGTTCATTCTGTTTTTGGTTATCATGAGGTGGTTATCTATATGGAACCCACTACTTTCTTCTTCTTTTACCATTGTGTGGTTTCTGCTGTAGGGATCCGCAACTTTATTCTCTCACAGATTTGTAAAAGTCTGTATGGAATTGACCATGTTGGCAAAATTGGATGGAATTTAGTAAAATAATTTTGGGAGGGTTGTTTAAAATGAATTTTTGAATGTATAAATGGATTCAGTGTTTTGGAAAGTATTTTGGACACTCACATTGTAAAGAGTTTATAATTTAAATTTGTGATTCCAATAAATCTTTATTAAATAAGCAAATTCTATCCAGAAATATACTTTAAAAATTTCTAAAATATAGAACAAAAAGACTATATTTCACATTCATGGGATTCATATATTTCTTATATTAACTTATATATTGAAGAGTAATATGATTTAGAATCTTGAAACCTTTCATTAACCATTCTTACATTATTGAGTTGAGGCATCTCTGATCCATATCAATGTTGAGAAGATTTTCCATGAAATCACATCATGATATATTTGTCGAAGGTTTTCAAACCAACAAGCATGGTTCATCTTGAGGACAAGTTGAAGAATCAGACTAAGGCAACAAATTAAATAAAGAGAGCAGATCATCCAATGGCTCTATATTGGACCAAGAACGACTATACATGAAATAGTTAGGTTTGACCACTAAATTGTATTAGGACCTAGGGATATGGGTAGGGAAAGTTAGTTTAGTTAATTTTATTATTAAATTTAATAGTTTATAATGAATCAAGAAGGTTCACTTAATTGGTAAGTTAGAATAAATTTAATTTAACCATTTTTTGTCTTTTTCTACTAAGTTTGAAGCCTATTTAATTGTATTATATACTGATTAACTAAATCTTAGTTTTAACTCCATTAAATACTTAAATATATATATATATATATATATATATATATATAGATATATATATATATAATACATATATATATATATATAATATATATATATACTATATATATATAATTAATGTTAAGTTGTATGAATTTTAAATTAATCTTATTAATAATAAAGGAATTAATAAGAAAGATTAAAAAGTTAACCTAATTAAGGTTCTAACTTATAGGAAAGGGGATATCTTATAATATATTATTAGTTTAAGGTTATTAGGGTTGTATTCAATTAAATTTTTAATTTTTAATATTTAATGAGAGTAACTAAATATTATTATAGTTAAATATTAATTAAATTAACATTGTTTATTAAGGGCTCACTCTACTAAACAATTAAACATTTATTAATATTTTAAGGTTATTAAGGGACTAAGAGAAATTCTAAATGGTGGTTAAATGAAAATTCATTAATAAAGTATATCATCATTTAAAAATCCTTTAATAAAATAACATGTTAAAAACATTGATTAACTAAGGCTTAAAGAGATTCTTACAATCCTTATAGATGGTTATCTAAGGAGAACAATAGAAAGGTTAAATAGAACTAAAATCCAATAGGAGAGATAGGATGAGGGATAATCTAAGGTCAAAGGACAAGAGAAGAACACAAATAAGGGGTGGGGGCAGGGCACGAGCGGGGGAGGGCGGGTTTGACTAGGATGAAAGGGTAGGGATCCAACATGTGCTAACTTCCATCCATCATCTCTATTGAGATTATTAGGCCCTTTTTCAATTTCTATGGTCTCCCTAAACTTTTGGTGATGAAAGGGGGCAATCTTGGAAATAACACGGGCCTCTTCAATGCATACATGATGTTTATTTTTTTCCGCATGTTCTGCTAGGGCAGAAGACCGGGTCCTCCCATGTTTAATGTTGGCAGAGTGTTCATGAATCCTTTCATTAATAGAGCGTCCAGTCTCACCAATGTAGGGGGTCCCACAAGAACAGTGAATAACATAAACACCTTTCATCTCTTTGGGGTCGATGGGGTCTTTAACATGTCTAAGAGAGCTACATTGGTATTCTTCATATTTACATTATTATTCCACATATGGTATTCTTCATGGTAACACAGGCTAATCATGTGAGTAATTGTTAGATAGCTTTAACTAGATGAAAGAGTCAATTATAAATTTGACTGGATGAAAGTGTCAATATTATTAGGCTAATAGTGGTTGTTTGTATTAATTCCATAGTATTATATGTAGTTAAATGGGTAAGAGTTGAGTTATTGTTAGATGGTTTTTTTGTTAGGATTTTCTAGGGTAAATAAAGAATGTGTGTTGTTACTATGTGTATATTTGTTTTATAATTAGTTTTCTTTTTGCAGTATTTTAATTATTAACAATAATCTGGTTGGAAATGAGCTAAAACTTTCAAAAGAAAAAAAAAAAAGAATATAAATCAAATAATATGATCTTGACATAAAATCTCTATTTAGTACATTTTTTTTTAATATTTCTTTGTATACCCCAAAATCTATAAAATTTTAATATCCCATATTTACAATATATTAACTTTTGCTTTCATAATTTTAAAAATATAGTAAAGTGAATTGTAAATAGCATATATCAAAATTGTGTATTAATGAAAATATAAACATAAAAAATTTTCTAAAAAGATTCATGACATTAAAGTGGGTTGGAGAAAGTGAGCAATGCAGAAGTGAAACTTCTCTAATTAAATCCAAATCATTATACCTATAGTCTTGTACATATTTATATATATATATTTATATATATAATATATATATAAATATAAATTTACAATTCTTCTTTAAGCAACTAAAATTTAAAATCAAATTATTTCTAATTTCAATCAAAATCTTTTATTTTTCTAATTAAAGGTTCAAACAACCTAATCTAAGTAACATGTTTTAAACAACCTACGAGGATTAAAATATAAACGTGAGAGAAATATATTTTGATGTAAAAATGGTACCTAATCTAAGTAACATGTTTTAAACAACCTACGAGGATTAAAATATAAACGTGAGAGAAATATATTTTGATGTAAAAATGGTTTTAAATAGGTTGGGATGTAAAGTGGAGGTTATTTATTGTGTAGCATGTATTTCATTAACATTTAAATTTTGATAAATAGAAATAAACATATATATATAAAGAATGCATGTGCTATGCTATAAGTTTATAAAGTCAAATCTCTATGTAACTTACATAAAGGTTTTCACCCATATATTTCATAATAGTTGAGTCTAAAGATGAAATGGTAATATAATTCTCAAGGAATATTTTTATTATGATGAAAATTCAAATAGCATAGGATAAATAAGATTTTTTAAAAATAAATTTTAGATGTAGATGTAAAATATTAAGACTAACATATAAGGGTTAGAAATAATAAGGGTGTAAAAATGTTGTTAATAAAATGGGATATAGAACAAGGTGAAAAGAGGGGGTTATTTTATTTGAAAATATGTATTGGAAGGGGGTCTTCACATTTTCTAAACAAAATTATGAGTATGTATCAACAACTATAAATGTAATATTGGATCGGTTTACTAAGTGAACCCCCTATGCAATTTGTATAAAAGTTCTCAACCACTAGATCAGTATTACAACCTTAATTTTGCTCATACACAACATTTATATGTTTGTACTTAAAAGTGTCACAAATTCACATTAACTCACATAATATATCCAAATACATGACCTTAAATCTATTTACGCACCCTCAAGAAAAATCAAACCTTAATTGATCATTTGTAAGATCATATCACATAACCTATAGACTAATGCCAATCATGCTTACAATATTTGGTAATCATGCAACCCCTTTAAATTCATAAATTCAATGTTTTAGTGTGTCAAAAACATCTATCACCTTTAAGCAGTAAGGTAATTTCATGTAAGTATGCTTGCATCTCCCATCTCATTAATACTGCATATGTCGGCCCTCCGTTGGGTTTAGTTGGGTACATGGGTGCCCATGACTAAAGGAGAAACATTCATATGAGAATTGGTTCAAATTGGAGTTTCAATCCAACTAATAAGTGTGAGCTTATTTTTGTTTTATTTCACTCATGTTGTTCCTTTTCCCTTGAAGTGTTCATTTATGAAGGGAAACATTACATAGACTTTGCTAGAGATTGAAGTTGAACCTTTTTAGAGGTTAAAATGACCTTACCATAAGGATTATTGTAGCTCACTTAGCGCAATCTCTCTCTCTCCTTTTGATAAAGTGCATTTCTTATTGCTAATCCATTGAAATTATAACTAGTTTTTAAAACCCAACAATGTTGTTTGTATGTTATTTGATTCATTGAATCCCTTGTTTAATGCTTTGGTAGTTATCATGCATGTTATATGATACTTTAGTTGATCACATTGTTATTTACCTCATTGTTTGTTCCTATATCCAACAACTATAAGGAGATAATTTTATTAGTCACATGTTGAAAAATCCTCACAGTAAAATGATGGCAGCGAGGATATCTTGATCCATTAATCCCACTCTTCATTTTTTTGGGATTGATTTCTAATTTTAGGTAGATTGCAAGTTTAATTTAGCTTTTGTATGTTCCTCAATCATCATTTAGAAGGGACTTGGCTTTCAAATATTTGAAATTTTGAAGTACTTGACATTTCATGCTACTGCAATTTTATTTTATTTTGTCACATTCACATTTATTTTTCTTTAATTTTGGCACCATTCATGTATAATTTTCCATTCAAAGCATGTATGATAAAGTTGTGCTCTTGATATATTACAGCATATTGTGATTCACACTATCCTCAATTTTGTTGCTTGTGTAACTTTTTGACAAGTCATTGTCAAATGTATAACATGCACATCCCCTTCAAAATTCAAGTTTTTATTAACATCTGACTATTTTTTTATGTTTTAAATGTAGTTTCATTTTTTCCATGAAATAATGATTTTTCTAACCAAGTTTGTTTATCATGTTAAATGCTTAGAATTTAAAATAACATTGTAGGTAAATAAATAAATTCATTTTTCCAAGTATTTTATGACTATTATGGTTCTATATTTCTTCACACATACAATTTAGTATTTTACTTCAAGCCTTCCACATTGTTATTTTTATCACTACACTTGTGCACATAATGAAGGACTAGAAAGCTACTCCTAATCAAAGTATTCTCTTTCCCTTATGCTTTTAAAATGATATAGGGGATTCCAAATTATTAAGGTAGTTAAATATCTTTTTTGAGACATCTTAATGATGAATTTTCTTGGTTCATGATACCAAGTTCAACCTTCTAAAAATGAAAGAAAATAAAATCTAACATACCAAATCCTCTCTTGACACAATAAATTATATTCCAAGTTGGATTTTGGAGATAGATGTCAAAATATTTCCTTAGAGTTGATTTTCATTGAAACATAGTTCTTTTTCATGTAGAAATTGCAAGAAATTTGCTACTACTGATGAAATCAAGAGACAAAAATTTAGTATACTATTTTGTGGAAATGAAAACATACCATATAAACACATGCACCCATCAAAACACAAGGAACACAGTGATTTTACAAGGGGACTTGACTAGGAAAAACCCCTCCATTGTTTTGCATTAATTCAAATGAGAATATGGATCAATTGCAATGTCTTGCTTCAATTCTGAAGCACACCATGCACTGCAATTCTGATCTCCTGCTCACTGACATGCTCTGACCAACACTTAGCTAATTCAAGCCTCAACCTTCATCCTATTTCCTTGCGTAATCCTTGAGGAAATTAGCCCCTAAAAATATGAGAATTCCCTATTTCCTTTCGCAAATCTTGAAGGAATTGACCACCTTCTCAATGCAAAAACAATGTACACTCAACTAGTATATAATTGATAATTACAATGTGCCTTTTCCTCCACTCTAACTAGAAGATTCAAATTCCATGCATGATTGGGTTTATTTTTAGTAAATTGATCACTTAACTGAGAGATCAATATGTTAACAATTGTTATAACTACTCAACTGAAATCCTACTGACTCCACTAAAGACTAGAGCTTAGTTAACTAAGTTTAACTAACAATAACTCCACTAGATTGATAAATTTTACCAATCAATTCATGCAAAACTCTACTTCTAGCCTATAACTCAAATTTACTGACTTAACAAGGAGACAAAGCCATGTCACTCCAACTAACTACAATCCAAGTCATCTTGCTGATGTGGAAATTAAATTGCTCCATTTGACTAAGGCACAAGTCAAACAAAGACTTTTCTTACTAAATTTTAACACCGCCTCTTAGCAAGAAATGGGTTCTGCACCACCCTATCCTACACTTGTAGAACTCAAATTTTCCTCTAGAAAATTTCTTTGTCAAAATATATGCATGCTGCTCCTCTATGGGAATGTACTACAACATCATGATTCTCCTCTTCACACCATCTCTCAACTAATGGTACTTGATATCAATGTGCTTGGACCTGTCATGAAATATTGCATTTTCAGAGAGTTTGATACAACTTTGATTATCACAGTGAATAACAGTAGGATCAATCTGTTGACTGAAAATACCAACATGAATTTTCCTCATCCAAATGGCCTCTCATGTTGCTTGACTATCAACCATATAATTGGCCTCTACTAAGCTAAGTGCTACAGATATTTGTTTCTTTCTATACCAGGAAATAACTATTGACCCAACTATGAAGATAGATCCTAAAGGGATATTCCTATTTGATGGAATCCCTACCCAATCTACATCAGTAAGGCCTTGGAGATTCACACCATCAGTCCTCATGTACCATAACCCAAAATTTGTTGTGCCTCTAAGGTATCTGAGCACACGTTTTGCTACATTTTAGTGAAGCTTGGTAGGCTTCACCATAAACTGACTCAACTGATTAACTGCATAACATATGGTAGGCCTTGTGTTCACCAGATACATCAAGAACCCCACCAACTGTCAATAGATGGTAGCATCTACTGCCTCTCCTATAGAAACATCCTCCTTCCTCTAGTTGGTAGCTAGAGGAGTGTCCATAGGCTTGCAGTTTTGAATATGGAATATCTGAAATACTTTAGAGGGATACTTTCCATGACCCACAAAAAAATATCCATCTCCCTGCCACACCTCCAAACCAAGGAAGTAGTGAGTCAATCCCATGTCCTTCATCTTGAAGTCTCTTGAAAGTTCCTCCTTGCAAAACTAGATCAACTTCTCTTCCCAATCATAATCCACTGATATATGTGTCTATTTGAGTGTACCAAGCACACGGAATTTTCTTGAGACCATAAAGGGCTCTCCTAAGTCTACACACATGTGTCTCCTTATCAAATGTCTCAAATCCCCTAGGTTGCTATATGTAAATCTCTTCCTCAACCACTCCATTGAGGAAGGCAATCTTCACATCCATCTGGTGGATATTCCACCCCATCTGTGCAGCTAATGCTAGAATGGTTCTGATGGAGGAATATCTTTCCACAAGGGAAAATATCTCCTCATAATCTACTCCCTCTACTTGTGAGAAGCCTTTGGCCACAAATATGGCCTTGTACTTCTCGATACTACCATCAGCTGCACGTTTCACTTTGTATATCCATATGGAACCAACCATTGACTTTTTCTTTGCTCTTAGCACCACCTCCCATACATTTTTCTTCATTATGGAGTCATACTCCTCCACTACGGCATCTACCCACACTAGTTGGGAAACTGCCTCCTTAAATGAAGAAGGCAAAAAATCAACGAGTTATGTCATAAGTGCCATATAACTAGTATACCTATCAAGTGATCTCCTTTTCTTGCACAAAGAAGTAGGAGCTCCCACATGCTCCTGTGCATCCTGCACCAACCTGTCAACCTATCTGGTTCTATTTCTCCCCTCTTTGAGAGATTCTAGTTGAGTGGGTGCTTCCACTTGACCTCCTTTCTACTCCTCCACATGTGGCTACTCCACAACATCTTGAAGCTCTGATTGAGGCTCCTCATTTGGAACTAGAAGCTCCTCCTCTAGTGAAATACTCATATCTCACTCTAGATAGCTTCTCATAGCCATCTCCTTATCAATTTTTACATCTCTCCTCATCACTGTCATCCTCAGTGAGGGAAAATACAGTCGATAGTTATGAGGCATCTTTGTGTATCCTACAAAGATCCCCATATCAGTTTTAGTGTTAATCCAGGTGGATAATGATGGCCACCCGTCATTTCCACTTGGACCACCACCATTTTTCCTTTCAGTTTTTTCAGTTTCCTTAATTGTAGCACAATTTACTATTTTCAACAGTTTTGCGAGTCCTAAACTTTCAGAGCCATTTTGAGAGCCTAAATGACATTTTTTGGCAATCTACTGCCAACGGCATATTGTAGTTTGTTTTTTTCATCATAGTCCTCACAGAGATCTTTCCAACGAGGTATCATGCGCGTCAAACAGAGATAATATGTCCAAGTCACGACCCCAAGAAGTTGGCTATCCAACTAACCCCAACGGGGCCCATAAACTCTTGGTGTTACATCTCCTCAGGTTAGGGTTTTAGTTGTTTAGGGTTTTCTCTCATTGTTAAATAATAAAAAGGCACTTGAGCCTCATTGTAATGTAGTCCAGAGGCATGTAGCCACCACATCTCTTCTCAGAGATAAGCTATCATCGTCAAGCTAGTCCCATTTCCATATTGTTTGTAAGCATATTTCATTATTTGATATTAATCAAAGGAAGTGTTATTTCTGCTACATCTATGTAATTATGGTTATATCTGTAATTTGTTGCGTTTTTGTTTAAATTCATATAAGTGGTATCATAGCAGTCTGCTCTTTCTCTTTTTTCTTTGCATTTCCCCAACAAGGTCGGGATATAAGGAGTTAGGGCTTGAACTGGTCGAACCTTTGCAAGACCAGCCTCATAAATCCCGGTGGCCTCCCATGGAGGAAGAAAATAAAGACAAGGGAGCAAGAGATCCTATCAAAATATTGCTCGAGGAGGCCCTCGAGAAACAAAAGAACATGATGATGGATAAATTTTCCTAGATCCTTCAACGGTTTCCCACCGGCAGCGCATCCACATCCAACAGCCACTCTGGAGGCTCCACATCTTTTAAGGTACAAGTAAACTTTGACATTCCCATATTTGAGGGCCAAATAGATGTAGACATCGTAGATAAATGGTCAACTTAAATATTACCAATGTTTTGTACACAATTGTTGTTAATTAACACCTCTCATCTTACATCAAGATGGGCCTTGGAAAATTCAAAGAATCCACCCTACTTGGGGCTTATCATGTTACACCTCCCTACATCCCCCACATAATATACTCTTGTTCATATACCATTACATCCTCTTACAAGCTACCTTGCATATCACCACTCATGTCAACTGTGTCACCTACTCACAAAACCATGTTACATTTTCCTTGAGAGTCCATCAATATCTATACCTCCTCTCCCTTTTAATAAAATACAAGTCATTCCCTCATGTGACATCTTATAGATAACATATGTCTAGTGACTCTCGTATTGTAGATTCTCTTTATCTCTCCACCATTAAGTGTAGTGGCAATTCCTGAAATGTCCACCCTCACTCTTCTTAGGTCAACCCTAAATCCCAATTTGGTATATTTCCTCACCCTAACCTAACGTTTACATTGCATCACCATTCAACTTATTTTTTTCATCTCTTATCTCTCAACATATAATCATGTAGTATAATAGAGACACCTAAAATAATAACCCCAACAATTAAGCCTCGCACATGAAATCTAGTTTGTTGAAACAATAACAAATGTGTAAGTCACTATTATTCTTAGACCCAACCCATTCTTGTCCATAAGATAACCTAATTCTTTCACTTGGACTCCCCCTTGTGCCATATGGAATTCCAATGGCCATTCCATTCCCTATTCCATACTCTCCCAAAGCTTTGTCATTAGGTAAAATTTTAGGGGCTAATATTTGCAAGTGGGTTAATTTTCCATGCTTTTTCCAAAAAAAAGGTTTACGTTAATTTCCATTTTTTCTAAAAATTATTCGCCCAAATTTTATAGTATAAAAATGTTTTACCTTAAAAATCACCAAAAATTTATATAGAAAATATATAAAATTATTATAAATTTGGATACTTTTACAACAACATTGCTAATTTTTTTACAAATTTCATATTATGTACTAGTGAGATTCGCCAAGGTTTCTAAACTTTAAAATAAATTTCCATCCTTAAAATTTTCCCTGTTTGTCATATACTCCATCCATCATCCATGTCCTTAGTTTAATTGTTCTTATCCACATTAGCTAGGGGCACTCTACTGATTCCCATAAAATAGCCCACATGAGTGCATAATCCATCAATACACACTAGTCACCATTGCACCCTATGCCTCAATTTTGGCCATTATTCTCACCATTTCTTAGAACTCCTTATGTCTTGGTTCTCCATTGTTTTCCACTAGTCAATGATGTTGGCACTTCATTGACCTTATCTAATTTAGAATGTCTTCCCCAAACCACATATGGATGCCATAGAATCTAATATCATATACAATATATTCATTATCAATGTGATTTTTAAGGGTGAAATATTTTTTGGATTCTATATGGTGGATTTTGTGACAACCCTTTCTACAAACCCTCTTGCAAATGGCACTATGAATTGTAATTTGTGTAAATATTGTGAAAATGTAACACAATTATTGGGATGGAGGAATGGACACAAATTCATAAGTTTGAGGAGGAAGAGTTACTTGTAAACCCAAACCATTACATTCATTTTTATCACCTATATCCTTGAAGAAATGATGGCTTTGTTGGTGCAAGCATTAATTTAAGAAAAGTATGGGATATCTGAGAAAAGGATGAAAAGAACATATGGCCCTATCTCATGAAATGCGTTGTGGAAGTCAACATGCAAGGGAAAAGGGAGAAGACATGCATGGTGGTATGCATAGAAACATGCTCATATACAGACACAATGAGCGTGGTTATGTAGGAAGCATATGACGGGAGTGGATACTCTTGGTTTAACAATGAGAATTGCAAGAGAATTTCTAAAGAAAATGTTGAAAATCCTAGTGTATGTGGAAGGCTTGGAAGCATGTAGAGGAGTGGGACGTAAAGAGAAGAATGTTGTGTTGAGAAGGTGGAGTCATTATGTTCTATAGATTCTTACCCAACAGGTGGAGACATTGTGTACTTTGGTACTTCTTGTGGTGTTTCATAGGTGGAGACCCTAAAGGTGGAGTTTGGATACTTTTGAAACCTATCAGGTAGAGGCATGGTGTGCTATGGATTTCTACTGAATTGCAAGTGCAGGCACTGTGGGCTCTAGATTCTTGTAGCATGAACCAAGTGGATACAATGTCAGCTTGTATTCTTATAGTGATTTTTGGGTGGAGCATGGTGCACCCTAGATTCCCATGAAACCTATCTGGTGGAGGCATGGTGTGCTCTATACTTCTTCCAGATCACAGGTGCAACCACTATGGGCTCTAGATTCCTGTAGTGTGAATCAAGTGGAGACACCATGGGCTCTGGATTCCTGTAGCTTGGGTCAGGTGGAGACATCATGGGATTCATATTCCTATTATGATTGTTAGGTGGAGCACTATGTGCTCTAGATTCCCTAAATTGTTTGACTGGGTGGAGACACTGTGTGCTCTAGATCCCCATGTGATCTAGTTGACTTGTATTGGTGTGAATTCCCTTGTGCACTTAACTCCTCAATATCTGAATCTCACTTGGGGGTGGTTTGCTGCAAACAAATATTGTAGTGTAGCTAACCTATAGTTGGGTAGAGTGTTGAAGTCCCTCATTCTGTCACCAGTTATCTAATTTAATCAAATAATTATATTCACCTATACATATGTTTCATTGTGAATGCTACATGATATTATTATGTATTATTGCAGTGCATGTAACAATGTTGTTTAGGGAGGAATGAATTATTACTTGTTGTTATAATGAGATGCTTGTGTGAATTCTCTCATGGTTAGGAGGGGCTAGGAGGCCTCTATGCTTGTTGTTATTTTACTGAGTTACAAATATGTTTACACGGATTGAATGAATGTTGTATGCACATAGTTAACTGTTACAGTGTGTGGAATTCCATTATTTGGCATGACCATAAATATTTATCGATTTAGATTGTTGAATACTTTTATGCTATAATGAATGTTTTACTAGTATATCTAATGGAGTATGTTTGGAAGCCCTTGTGTGATTAATATAAGGCCATTGTGCTTAAAGTTACATAGTAGTATTAGCCATGGTAGGCTTGCTTGGGTGTCGATTGGTAGGCACATTGACAATTTTATCACTTGTATTAGAGAGGCATATAATTCCTTGAATGATCTATGTAGAGATAAGGGGGGTTTATTCTTATGGAACTCTGGTGTTCGATGCAATGTTTGGTCTTAGGGAAAGACTTGAGAAAAGTCTATGAAACCCTTTAAGGTTCTAATCTTGAATGTTATAGAGAATAGATTTGTAACCACATCACGCCATCCATTAGCACCAAGATTATTTGAACCATTTGGAACCGGGCGTAGTTAGAAAATACCATGATGAAGATCTCTTCCATTTATAAATGAGAAATCCTAAAATTGCATGAAGAGGGTTCGACCCCTTGGGACTTGAAATTGGCTGAGGTGATAGATGCCATGAAGGATGAGTAGCTCCATGTGGATTCCACATAGGTGGAATCTTGTGGTAAGGTTTATAATGTGGCACGTTATCGGTATCACATGCAATAGGTAGAAACAACCTTTTGCAGGGCCAAGTGGCTGGTTTTTAGATGAAATGTTGCATTGACAAAGGATGCCACATGGGAAGGTTATGTTAGTAAGAAATTGTGAAGGTAGGGTGACATGAAGAAGATGAAGTGGATTCTACATGGACACATGGATGCAAGGTGGTGCCATGTGACATGCCATGTCATCCCAAACCACACCTATTGGAAGATCCATGAGGGCCTCCATTACCCCTTGGCATGGGTAACAGATTGTGGGACATCAAATATTAGGGTCTGTAGATGGGAAAACTTTTTGTTTTTGCCTTCCATCTAGCAACAAGTATGGTTGTCCCATCCCAGTTGTGGGAACAATTAATAAGAGTCACGATTGAAGGATTGTCCATTAACTAACAAGGAAAGTGCCAATAGCAAACTCTGTTAACTGGTGGGGAGGCAGAGGGTTTCACTATTAACTTGGAATAAAAGTTTAAGCCAAGAGGTGGTTGATCCGTTGGCCATGCAGGGTGCCATGTGGCACCACCTAATTGGTTAATATTCATGGGAGCATAACTTTCAATCCAAGAGTTAGATTGAGATAAGATTTATATTGTTGGAAAGCTCTTAACGAGCTAGATGCAATGGAAATATTCAATATTGATTCCAATAACCTTGGAAAGGAAGGTAAATATGTGATCCCATTTTCATAATGATACCATGTAAGTTGGATTAATTAAAAGTAACACCTCCCATCAACATGAGAAGTCATAGGGAGTCGAAGGGAGAATTACAAATTTTGTTGATAAAGTGAGCAAATTCCACTAAATTTCAAGATTTTTGTTACATATAACAACCACATAAATGGGTAAAAACAATAATATATAAAAAAAGACTAATTATACTACATTCATTCATTAATGTATGAGAAAATGAGTAAGAAACATGAAGAATAAAATACAAAATATATGGGAGTAAATGACTCTTTCATTTGCAATGAAATGAAGACAAAATAGATTGCTAAGAGACACAAAGAGATGTTCAACAATGTCATCCTTCTACAATCTCCTAATGGAGGGCCTATTTCTCCTTCCATTTGTAAGATCTCCCTCTCTCTCTAAGAAGAAAAAGACAAATAAAATGGTGAAAGTCCACAAAATGAAAAATGCATTCTATAAAGCTTTGAATGTCAAGGAGATTTTGACATCTTGACTGTGCAATGCTCTTGATCCTTCAAAATTTCCCTAAAATTAATATTTATATAATTTTTCCAATCTCTCATGGTGGTTGGATCATTGAACGAAGGTGGTTGGTATTGTATATTTGGAATGTATGTGATGGTGCCTTGGAGGATCTACCTACCCCTTCATAATTTTCCTTGAGCCCTTAACATTCCCATTCACAGCTTGTACTTGCTAGCCTATGGATTTTTCGTGTTTATGGATCCACATGGATGTCAAAGAAACAATTGGACGATCCAAATAAAATTTGAATTATGAGTTTTTGCGTCTAGACAGAAAACCCCATTTATAAAGTTAACATGTTTCTATTTGAGTTAGTGGTTAATAACCTTATAAATCCTTTACCTATATAGATTAATGACATCTTTTAGCAGTTAAACATAACATTTCATGGATGATTTTTGAGTGATAATGGTTGCTCTCTTGTGTTTGAGGTTAGGAGTAGACATATGGACAAAATACACCATTTTTTTATGAGTTTCATGCTTCCAATGATGATGACATGAGAGAGAGATATGCTTTAGAGCAAGGACCTCCAAGAGGAGACGAAGAAAGGTCCACTTATGAAAAATACATCCTTCTGAAAGAATTATTTATAATTTCTAAATGAGGTGGGGATGTCCCATGCTTGTAATCATGACTTTTTGGTAATGATGATTACAATGGAGGATAAGAAAGGTATTGTTGAATATCCTCAAAGGAATAGTAGTTGACTTGTGCTAAAGTAGAAAATTGCATCGCCCTCACAGATGTTTGTTGTACTAAAATAAAATTTTATTGAGAATGATTCCATGGGACTAACATAATGAGAAGATGTCTAAACTATCAGCGGATGAATTCCAATGAAGCTCATCTGTCTTTTTCAAAAATTGAAAACTACAATAGTCATAAGGTACAAACCACTTGGATATGGAATAATGATGAAGTTGAATGCAAGGCGGGGGGGGGCGGGGCGGGTGGGGGGAATGGTACCAATGAGCGATAAGGACTCTAAATATTCTATATAAGGTTTGTAATTAGATATGAGAATGAGAACCAAGATTCCATTTTATTCCTAAAATGTGAGAGATAGTGTCAATAGGAAGGAAGAAACAACAACCAAGGGAAGAGCTCTGTTAGAAATTAAATTGTAGTTGATTCAAATACTAAACTATGAGAGGATAATTTGAGATCATGATGTGCAAGGTTAAACAAAAATAAAGAGAGACTCTAGGAAACCCATGTTTGGAACATAACTGACATTGGTGGAAAAAAAAAAAAATTATACTAACAAACCTTGGAGGTAGGAGGACTACTATGGGTAGGGAGGTACTAGATGATTCAACGTTTTGACTATATTGTTGGTGCATCTACAAAGATATAGGTGGTGGTGATTCTCAATTATAAGGCTAGGGGGCATTAATGACAGACATAATGTGGTAACAAACAAATGAGGATAATCTAAAATATGAATGCTCTGACCAAGAGTGAAAAGGTATGTTGTTGGGGTGTTGGTGGGAGAATCATTGCTTCTAAAGAATATTTGTACACTTTCCAAAATAATTTATGAATAATGATGGGGATATAACAAACACTAAGATATGTTCCCTAATGAATGATTAGTTGTGTGATGTTGTAAGTAGGTAGTTACAAAGGGTGGGGGGCTAATTTGCTGGTCTCCATGTAGGTTAATGAATGGACGATGATCACATAAAGGATATTCTAATAGTGATGGTGTGAGAGGCCAAGTGAAAATGCAATGATACATTAATAATCAGATGAATTGGTGGTTGGGAGTGAGCACGTAGATAAAAGAATATGATAAGAAAGAAGAATAAGGTTACTTCTCAAGAAGTGAGAACTGATAGCTCCATAGAAAAATAATGATGTAGCATGGATGGTGGATGTTGTCACTCACTGCTAAATGTGATTTCAGCTATGAAAATGGTGAGAAAAAGTAGTGACTTTTGAAGCCATTTCCCAAGCCACAGAAGCTCTTAGAGTTTAATAAGTCCCTCTCCATTTCAAGCGCTTGTGATAAGCTTTCCAATGGTATATGGAAGGCAAAAAATGGACTTCTGAATCAGAAGTTAGAGCAAACTGAAGATGGGGATTATGTTGCCTTGAAATGAAATAGAAGAGCATATTGGAGGGCCCCGTGCACAACAAATCAACGATGGGTAGATCTCGCAGTCCCACATCCCATAGTCCTGCGATATCACAGTCCTGTAGGTCCCACATATCTCAGGTCCCATTATCACGTAGTCCCGTGATCTCGTAGTCTCGTGATATCGCAGTCCCACAGTCCCGCAATCTGGCATCCTGCAGATCCTACATTTCGCATCCCACATCATTGCAGTCCCGTGATATCAGACCCCAAAATACTGGAAAATCAACGATCAACGAGCCAAATGGAACATTCTTAAGGAATTCCATGAGGAAACACGCTGATAGCGCAAAATCGCTGAGAATTTGGGCTTTAGTGGTAAAGCATCGGGAGGGCCGAAAAACAATTAACAAAGAAAATCAGTTGAAAAACCAAGGGTAGATGGGCATTTTCTCTCTCCAACAGAGGGGCCACATTCCAGAGTCTTATTGGTCCTAATAATCAACGGGGCCACTAACGTCAACATGACATGGCAGTATGGAGATGATGTGGCAGTACAGAGGAAATGTGGCACATTGTTTTGGATTTTTCAGGGTCCTATGGGGGCATTTTTGGGTGACATGTGTCACCACTCAAGAGGTACCATGTGGCACTAATGAAATCATCAATCCCACTTATCAGCGATTGAAGAAGGTAAAAGGTCGCAACTCAAGTTACAAGGTTGTGATTGCGATATGAGGGAACTTCCCCAGATGCGATATTTTATGTGTTACATCTTATAAGGAGTTCGCATCTGGACAGTCGTCCCAAGCTATGAAAGAAGTGGATGGGTCTCTCCCTCTCCTGTGTTGTGATTACAATACCTTAGGTGGGCCTAATCCCGCAGATTGGTGATCGCAAGGTGTCAAATGGAGATCTCGAAGGCAAAGCATAGAAAATCACTGGTATGTAGGATTCAAAGTAATAAAGGAAAAAAAGAGCCCTGGATAGGAGTCTAAAGGCCTTAGCACTTGAGGGCTAAGCACTTGGTTCCATCCCCTAATCATATGAAGGAAACACAAAGAGAGGAAAAACCAAAGGGGTTGAGGGGCATAATAGCACTCAATTTCATAATGTTTCAAAGGGAAAATTAGCGATTACAGCAAAGCCCCGAGATCACAGTACAAAGCTTTTAAAGGTGGATGGGTTGGTAACTGAAGAAATGAATGAAGTATGGTGCAACAAAAAATAAATATGGGGGGACTTAGGAAGATTAATAGCCCAGAATGGATCTCCACTCAGTCATAAATGTAAAGGATTTCCTTGACAAACTTCGCTTCTACTCTGTGACCAGTAAACCACGATCGATCGCTATCAGTCCCAGAGTGGGGAAGTCAGACAATTAAAATGAAATCGAAGAGAAACAATTGAGCAATAGGAAGGCACTCCAACACAGAGACGTGGCATGATCAAAGGCTTTCACAGGTGATGAGCTTTAGTATTGCAACAAGAATGTTGCAACTCCCAAGGCTACTGACTTTAATTATCAACCCGGGGTTCGTACAAACTTAAGAGGTATTGGCACTATATGTGCAGCATAGAATGTGTCCTTCCTTTGTTGTAATGGAGTGCATGTACTGAAGTCAAATCCTAAACTAATTGTAGAAAATGAAATGTTCAAAATAGAAAGTTAACCTATTGCAAGAAAGAAAGTACAAGGAAAGAAACCTATTCTAATTGCATAAATATCATGAACTAAATGTAAAATAAATCTAAATTAACCCTACTTATCACATATTATGATTTAAACTAACTAAGCATGAAATCTGATCTAGAGAGTGCTAACTACTGTGTGCATTTGCAAATATAAAACAACTCATTTTTTAAATCTTTCTACTTTATAAATGCAAATGCTAATCTTTTCTTGATCTTTGGCAGGGGAGACAGGTGTGGAGGAAGAGGGGTACTATGATTTTGATGGCTTGGAGGTCAAGTAGGGGCCTAATCCTAGCTTCAAGGATGATTTTTCTCAATTCGGGCTCAAGGCAGGCCACTACAGGATTTCCTATAGGATGTACTAGTTCTCCTACAGGAGCCCCTATTTTACTACAAAATGTTACAAATTTAATATATGAAATTATAATTCATCAAATGACCAAGCAAATCAAGTCCAAATTGGATGAGACAAATTTTTTTATTGACTAGGATTTCTTAAGTGCCCATTCAAAGTGGAATCACTCAAGAAGACCTCTATTAACCCATGTTAAAAGATAACATAAAATTACTAGTCGAAAATCTAGAAATCCAAGAACTAGTGAGCTAGTAAATCTGTAAAATGCCTAACCTAATAAAGTGCAAATGCAATGGGGTGATTTTTGGTATGAACCAAAATGTTTTTTTGATATAATTCAAGTGGAACCAACTCAATTGAAGCTCGTTAGCATGCTCTAAAAAATACCAGAAATTTATTGTTCTTTGCCACGAAGGAGTTCCAGAAATCTAGATTTGGGGATAAGAAAATTAATCCAAGTAGCTCAATGATTACTATGATCTTCCAAATATTTTCCAAGGACAAAATGATACTTTTGATTTTGCAAAAGAACTTACATTAACCATTTAACCCAATCCTACAACCAAAAATCATTAATACTAAATGTAGAAGTAGAAAGAAATAAAAATAAGAGATGCATGTCAATAAGAAGTGACAAGAAGAAAAGAAAATGATACAAAATGGCTCTAAGGCTCCTGGGATGGCCAAGACCAAGGAAACTCAGAGACCTATGGAGGAGAAAAAGATTTAGAAGCTGAACATGACACCAATCTTCATTATTTTCATCAATACAACTACGTCCCTGAAAGAAAATACAATGGAGTTGTAGAAATAAGAGTTTTATCCACAAGAACACTAATGAAAATCTCCCTAGAGGAAAATTTGACTTGGTACTTATAAAAAATGATTAGGAATCATTCCCCATGAATGGAGGAAACTTTCCCCACCAAAATCCCTTGATTAATGGATCTGGTTCCCTATACTAGGAATCTACATTAAATGGCAAGGAACACATTCATATATTTTCTCAATCATTTGAGTTCCACAATCTGTGTCATAATTCCATAATATCTTGTTGATTTATTATTTATTATTCATCCTCCTGTAGTAGGGATCGAGTCCCTAAATTATCTCCTCCTCCCAATATTCATAATATTCTCAATATTCTCATAATATTCCACAAAAATAAATAATATTAGGCACAAGTATGCAATTATTCATAAACCTTCCTAATGAATATATTAAATTTAAAAATACATCATCTAAAGCAAAAACAAAGATTTAATGTGCTGAAGGATGGTCATAGGCCTTAATTTATGTTTAATTTAGAGGCATGGTCCTTAATTTATGTCTAATTTAGAGGCCATAATACCCCCTGCTGAAAGTGTTGCTCATCCTCTGAGAAACTTAGTGACCTCATTACGCCTCATTCATGGCCTTGGTGGCCTCTCTCTTGTGCATTAAGAATCTTGGCTATAATTTCTGCAATGACAAGCCCAAAAACATATTTGTGCAAAGAAAAATCCTTCTTTCTTGAGACCATTAGCTTGCCTTCTTCCCCTTATTCAAGATGGGTTCTTGAATATTTTTTGGTTTAGAAACATCTTCCACATCCTTATCAGCCTTCTGCTACCTTGTTCCACCATTTGGACACCTCTGAAGCCTTCAAAATATCTTTAGATGAGAACTAGAACACCTTGTAGTAATTCTTGTCGAAACTACAAGAAACCCTGTTAAAACTACAGGAAACCCTTTTTTAGCATAAATGATATTTTGAGCCTAGGACATGCCCTCAACTTGACTCCCATGCCCTTTCCCATTTTTAGGAATTGGAAAAAATCTAGAAAGAGATTGGAGACCTCTTGGAAAACATCTTTTCATCATTGCAGTTTGAGTTCTGCTTTGATGGTGAATGCCTCATTTCCTTTTGTTTCCTTCTTCTTCTCTCTTTTGGCCTAGATCACAGCCTAATGGCCTTGGAGTTCATTGTTTTGATTAGGTCTCTCTTAAGATTTGCCATCTTGGGGTTTAGCATAATTTGTTCATTTCATCCTTCCTGTGGCAACATTCTGCCTTCCTGTAGTAGTCATTCCTCCTCTTTCAAGGTCTTCTAATTGTATGAGAGTGATGAGAAATGATGAAGAGGGATTGGATGATGATGCTAGGGCTCAAAGGGAGTAGTGTAGATTTGTGAAAATGGAGAGGATGCTCTTTTTGTCTTTGTTTGCATTTTTTTTTAAGAATTAAATTGGATGGATGAATGATGAATAGATAGTGAATATGAAGTGGATGGAGGGCTTGGAGTGTTGTGGTGACTTGGCCTTTGCAAAAATTTCTTCTTTTAACTGTTGTCCTCGTTCCTTGAAATCATCACCCTTCATAATTTGACTTTGCAACATTGCATGGGTGAAGGAGTGAGTTGCAATTAACTAGTTGAAGGCGATTGAAATTGCTGACCCATCCTTAGCTTATAAAACCTCATCTCTCATGCATTGACAACAAATTTCTATCTATAATATGCTCAAGAGAAGAGGTCAAGGATATTGCATACTTGTACTTACCTGATGGTTGTTGGAGAGACATGCATGTTGCTGATGAGTTGATGTTGATGTGTAGGTGTTGTGGGGGCTATATCAACATTCCTAAAGAATATCTGACCCATTTCTTCATCATATTTCCTCTTGTAGCTTCTTCTCGTTCTTCTTGTAGATTTTCAGAACTTCTTGTACTAATTTGGGACAACCTCTTGTAGAAAACTTGTTTTGTCCATATCTCTGAAACGATAGAATGGATTGACCTGAATATTTTTGAGCATGTTTCCATCACCATTATGCACCTCCCCATAATAAAAAAAATTGTCAATGGATGCATGGATCTTGATAAAAACTAGAAATGGCTGAAGGTTATGGAGGTTGATTTCTTGGAAAACGTGCACTGGAATTTGCTGAAATTCTTGAGCATATTACCATCAACCATATCCATCTCCCCCTGAAACAGTTTGGAAAATGGATGCATGGTTTTCAAGTTATGGAAAAAACAATCTTCTGCTCTATGTATTTTTGTTTCCTGTAGTAAAATAGAGCCTTCCTGTAGTTTTTTAGGAAAACAAACAAACTAAATGGGAAAATCTTGAGAATGATAGGTGGATGGTGGAAATAGAAGAGGGTAATGGATTGGTATGGCCTTGGCCTTGTTGGAGCATTTGATCAAATGAGGAGAAAGTCAAAATTTGACTTCTTTTGACTAGGTTTGACCTATTTTTTCTTTCTTTGGTGGCAACTTGTTTTTGTTCCTTGTAGATGTTGGAGAGTACTTACATTCATCAAAGAGATACATGGAGCAGAGATTTTTTTCTTTTTTTCTTTTTTTTTTCTTCTAGGCCTACTAGCCATCTCAAGGAGATTTTCAACTAGTAGGTCTACCTAGGCACCTCAAAGGAGGTTTTCACCTAGGATCTTTTCTTTTTTCTCTTTTTCCTTTTTACCCAACCCATTGACTGCCTTATGGAGGTTTTCAATCAATGAGCCAATATGAGGTGCCTCAAAGGAGGTTTTCACCTAAGATTTTTATTTTTTCTCTTATTTTTCAATTTTTTTTTACCCTACCCTACTTGAAAAACAAAATCACTTTCATGTATAAGAATACTTCCAATGGAGCCATGTGCACATAAATATGACAGAAAAATGATGTGGGGGCTTGAAATGTATGCTTTGACATGTACCTATATTTCAGAGACCAAATGCTTTGATTGTGATGATATCAAGAACAATTGAAGAACAGAGTGTTGCTACAACTTAGTGATTGTTTGGAACCAAACCTCAATATAACTTTCATGTCCTTGGTTTTCTTGCTTATCTAGATCATTCTTCATGTCTTCTTCTACCATGATCTTCAAATATTTCTCTTTTTGCTGATTTTTCTCTTGAATACATGGAGGATTTGATGGTAACCATGAGGGATCTCTCTCGATCTCTGATTTTGATGTCTGCTCTTCATCAAGTGTAGCGCATGATTTTGTAGTCTTCTCATTTGAATCTTCTTATTCTTGATGTGGTCCTTCAATGATATCAAAATAATCTCTTTTTTGCAATAGTCTTCTTGAGCTATGGTGAATACCATTGGTCTCAAGAGGAGATGTTTGGAAGTGTTGTACCTCGGCATTGTAAGTGGGCTGAGCTACTTCAATGCGTGGGTTTGGAAATGGTGGTACAAGTAGTTGAGTGGTAGTGTATATTTGAGATGGATGTGGTTGGGGTTGTGGTGGTGGTGGTGGAGGTGAATGGTAAGGATAATATGGAGTTGGGTATGGAGGATATTGAGGAAAATACTGAGGATATTGTGGATGGCTCCCATAAGTTGCTTGCCAACCTTGTTGCCAAGATTGGTTGTGGGGTTGAAATGGCCAATGTTGCCAAGGAAAGGGTGTGTTCCAATTACTTTGAGATGGATGTGCATAAGCTTGAAATTGTGAATTATGTTCTTGCATCCTGCTAGGTTGAATACAATGCCATGGTCCTCTTAGAGCCACATAACATAGTTGATTTGGTGATTCACTTGCTCCATTGTCCTCTTGGTAAACTTCCTTCAAACTTGGTAATGAGAATCAAACTTTAACATCATGTGATTCTGCATGGATGACACAAATATCAACATCTTATTTTTTCTCATTTGAATTCTTAAGATTTCTACTTGTCTGGTTAGATTGCTAAGAATTTTTGTTTTAAAGTCATCAAACAAATTTCCAAGTTTAGCTTGACTTACTGATCTTGATGTTGATTTACTTACTCTTTCCCTTCCTCTTGATATGTGTTTGCATGTTTCACAATTTTCTTCAAATGATAGTTGGTATACATCACCTCTACTCATGAGATTAAGGAGATTAATCCATTCATCCTTAATTATTCTAAGTAAGAGGGTTTTTAGTGTGTCTGATCCTAAATGATGTAGTTTTTCCCTCTTAACATTATACATAAACCTCTCTATTAGATCCTGAAGACTCTAATCTTCTCTTTGATTCATTTTAAAGGTAGATCACGATCTTTATATTTTTCTAGAAATATCTTTTGCATATCATTCCATGATCTTATTGAATTAGTCCCTAAACTCAGGAACCATTTAAGAGCCCTATCCTTCAATTTTGCCAAAAAAAATCTCAATTTTTGAGTGTTTAACAAGTAACCATAAGATCTACAAGTAATTTCAAATTCAAAGAGAAAGGTTTCTGGATCCTCTAACCTTAGACCATGAAATTTTGGAAGAAAAGATGGACACTAACATGAGTATCTTGAATGGGGAATCTAAGAGGATCTTCCTCATTGTTATCTTCTCCATTCATTTCTTCTACATTCTTTGCCATCTTCTTCTTCTTCTACCTGCAAAAGTGGATGGTGATGTGGCTCTTACTGCACCACATGATCAAATGGGGGGGTGGGTTGGTGTTGGAGAATTTTTTGTTTTTTATGTTTGAATGAAAACACTAATGCAATGCACTTTTCTATTTTTGAAATGAAATATGCCTAATGCAAATATTTTTTTGTTTTTTCAAAAAGTAAAAAGAAATGAATCATAGGGAAGAAAACAATGCATACTTTGAAACCTCCTTGGAAATGGTACTAAAAAGTGATGAGCCTCGTATTGCAACAAGAATGCTACAACTCCCAAAGCTATCGACTTTAATTATCAACCCGAGGTTCATACAAACTTAAGAGGTATCAACACTATATGTGCAACATACAATGTGTCATTCCTTTGATGTAATGGAGTGCATGTACTGAAGTTAAATCCTAAACTAATTGTAGAAAATGAAATGTTCAAAATAGAACCTTAACCTATTACAAGAAAGAAAGTACAAGGAAAGCAACCTATTCTAATTGCATAAAGATCATGAACTAAATGTAAACAAAACCTAACTTAACCCTATTTATCACATGTGATGATTTAAAATAACTGAGCATGAAATCTGATCTAGAGAGTACTAACTGTTGTGTGCATGTGTAAATATAAAAGAACTCATTTTTTAATTTTTTTTTGCTTTATAAATGTAAATGCTAAACTTTCCATGATCTTTAGCAAGGGAGACAAGTATGGAGGAAGAGGGGTACAATGATTTTGATGGGTTGGAGGTCAAGTAGGGGCCTAATCCTAGCTTCAATGATAATTTTTCTCAATTCGGGCTCAAAACAAGCCGCTACAAGATTTCCTACAAGATTTACTAGTTCTCCTACAGGATCCTCTGTTTTACTACAAGATGTTACAGATTTACCATATGAAATTATAATTCATCGGATGACAAAGCAAATAAAATCAAAATTGGATGAAACAAATTTTTTTATTGACTAGAATGTCTTGGGTCCCCATTCCAAGTGGAATCACTCAAAAAGGCCTTTGTTAACCCATGCTAAAAAAAACAGAAAGTTACTAGTCAAAAATCTAGAAATTCGAGAACTAGTGAGCTAGTAAATTTATAAAATGCTTAACCTAATAAAGTGCAAATGCAATGGGGTAATTTTTTTTATGAACTAGAATTCTTTTTTGATCTAATGCAAGTGGAACCAACTCGATTGAAGCTCATTAGCATGCTCTAAAAAATAGCAGAAATTTATTGTTCTTTGCCACGAAGGAACTGTTCCATAAATTTAGATTTGGTGATAAGAAAACTAATCCAAGTAGGTCAATGATTACTATGAGTTTCCAAATATTTTCCAAGGATAAAATGATGCTTTTGATCCTGCAAAAGAACTTACATTAACCATTTAGCCCAATCCTACAACAAGAAACCATTAATACTAAATGCAGAAGTAGAAAGAAATAAAAACAAGAGGTGCATGTGAATAAGAAGTGAAAAGAAGGAAAGAAAATGATACAAAATTTCTCTAAGGCTCCTAGGATGGCCAAGCCCAAGGAAACCCAGAGACCTGTGGAGGAGAACAAGATTTAGAAGCTGAACATGACACCAATATTCATTATTTTCATCAATACAATTACATCCCTACAAGAAAATACAATAGAGCTGCAGAGGTAAGAGTTCTCTCAAGAAGAACGCAAATTAAAATCTCCCTAGAGGCAAATTCGCCTTAGTACTTATAAAAAATGATTAGGAATCATTCCCCATGAATGGAGAAAACTTTCCCCACCAAAATCCCTTGATTAGGGATCTAGTCCCCAATACTAGGAATCTGCATTAAATGGCAAGGAACACGTTCCTAGATTTTCTCAATCATTGGAGTTCCATAATTTGTGCCATAATTCCATAATATATTGTTGATTTACTATTTAGTATTGATCCTCTTGTAGTAGGGAGCAAGTCCCTAACATATCTCCTCCTCCAAATCTTCATAATTTGCCCAATATTCTCATAATATTCCACAAAAATAAATAGTATTAGGCACAAGTATGAAATTATTCATAAACCTTCCTAATGAATATATTAAAGTTAAAAATACATTATCTAATGCAAAAAGAGAGATTTAATATGTTGAAGGATGGTCATAGGCCTTAATTTATGTTTAATTTAGAGGCATGAGCCTTAATTTATGTCTAATTTAGAGATCCATCAACAGGAATAACAGAGGGATACCTCCTCCATCATCTTTCAATTTTTCTTGATTTCTTATTATTATGTAATTTCTATTTATTCCCAAGAAGGGACTAGATCCTAATTGTATTCATTATGGGCAGCATAGCCTGGCATTCTTAGATAGCTAGTCTATGAGACGACTGGAGCTCAAGCGAAGATATTTTGTAAATATAATCCAAGCTTCCCCTCTTCTTATAAATAGGGGGAAGAAACACTGATAAAGGGTTTCAAAATTTCTCACCCACAAGGTCTGAATTCTAAGATGCCACTTTGTTTCTATTTTCTTATTCGCAGGGGGGTACTTGACTCATGTTGTGTTGAATGTTATGTGTTGGCATTATGATTCTGGTTTGGCACTATGGCACAGGCGTTGTACTTGATGGAAACTCACTCAAGTGGTAGATCTCAGTTCAGGCACTCAAAATCATGGAAAATGAGATACCCGCAGGTGCTCCTAAGAGAAGCTGCGGGCCCGCAGGTACACCAACCAAGGGGTGCGGACATACCCGCAGGTTCTTCGTTCAGAAGGTGCGGACCCTAGTTCACTCACTCCAATGCAGAGAAGCGCGCACACATGGGAATTCTTATGTTTGGCCCTTGGTATTTAGCCCGTTGTTCATGATCCTATGGTTTTGGTCCGTGGTATAGGATCTAAATTATTGAATCCCAGTTTGGATCCCTTGTATTGATTTTCGATGGTTTTGTCCCATGGTTTGAATAAGGGCTTGCCTATAAAAAGGAAAGGAGATCACTTGGCTAGTTACTTGTGAAATTTGAATATCTTAAGATCTGAAATTTTGGGTAATCAGTTTAAAAAGCTAGATCTAAAGAAGGTGAAATCTGTAAAGTAAAAGGCGTAACTGTTGACAGGTTGTGATCAGATCTGTGGATCTGACAGTCTGTGGTACACTGGAGGACTGTTAATTTGGCTGTATTTGGAGGTCCGCAGGAAATCCACAGCTCAGGTGAGGAGGTACGCAGCTTAGCAGAAAGCTCAGGTGCGGAGGTACGTAGCTCAGCAGAAGGCGCAGGTGTGGAGGTACACAGCGCAGCAGAAGGTGCAGGTGCGGAGGTACACAGCTCAGCAGAAGGCGCAGGTGCGGAGGTACGCAGCGCAGTAGAAAGCTCAGGTGCGGGGGTACGCTGAGAAACAGAAGGATCAAGTGCGAAGGTGCGCTGTCGAGTAGACAGTGCAGGTGCGGATCTTGGTAGAGGTATGCAGTTCAGCAGAAGGGCTAGGTGCGGAGGTACGCAGAGCACAAGAAAGATCAGGTGCGGATATGCGCAATTTAGACACAGAAGAGCTGCGGATATCCGCAGGTTTATATTGGTGAAGTTGTAGACTTTTCTTGAAGTATTTGTTGGCTGCCTTTTATCTATTTGCTGCAGAGTTCTGGGTTTAGATTACTGGTATTGCCTTTCTGTTTATAGCATTCTGAGAAATTGGGTGATTCATTGGTTGATTGTATAAGGAGTTTGGTTGATTCACATGTACTTGATGATTATTTGATGTTCTTGGATCCAGTCTGAAAATTAATGAAACGTGGTCCTTAAAGAAGTAGAAGAGCAAAGGGGGTTGTAGCTCCCTTCCAGGAGAGACCTGAAAACGAGAGAGGGTTGTAGCTCTCTGTAGGTTGCAGTCTGTGTACTGGTAAAGGACTGCACCACTACAAAATCATTGTAAAAGAAGTTTCTAATTGAAAGAAGATAAAGACATATTGCAGCAGGTGGTTTTCACCCACATTGGGTTTCCACCTTATATCTCGTGTTCCTTGGTGTGATTATCTGTTTTTCTTGTTCTTGCTCATTATTATATGGTACTGACATACAAACTAATGATCAATATCTGAAGATAAATTAAAGTATAAATCTGGAAGATATATTGAAAAGAATTTGATAATACTGATTCACCCCCCCTCTCAGTATTATT
>APFE031223635.1:33219-46391 GCA_000404065.3 Pinus taeda
TTCACAAATAAGGAAAGCATGCAAATACCAAGCAGTTCGTGGTCTTCCAGATATCAAAATTCTAGACAACACCATATGCAAATCATGTCAGTTTGGTAAGCAAACTAGAACTAACTTCCTTGAGAAGGAAGGATCAGCCAGCAGGCCTCTTGAACCAGTCCATACAGATGTATGTGGACCATTTAGGACAAGGTCACCTCGAGGAGAAGAATACTTTATATTATTCATTGACGACTTCTCCAAGATGGTTTGGTTGGGACTTATGAAACACAAGGACGAAGCATTCGAAAAATTCAAATCTTTCAAAGCCTTGGCTAAAAACGAATCAGATCACAAAATTAAGTGCCTCAGGTTTGACAGAGGTGGGGAGTTTACCTCAAATGAATTTTTCGATTTCTGTGAAGAACATGGAATAAGAAGGGAATTCTCTACAGCTAGGACTCCTCAGTAAAATGGAGTGGTGGAAAGGATGAACAGAACTATTCAACAAATGGCTCGTGCTATGCTCGATGAGTCTAGAACTCCCGCGACCTTCTGGGGTGAAGCTGCATTTGCTGCGATTGTTATTCTCAACAAAATAAATGTCCGAGTGAACAACACTCAAACTCCTCATGAGCTTTGGTATGGTGAGACTCCTTCAGTAAAGCATTTCAAAATTTTTGGAAGCAAATGTTGTATTAAGAATAATGATGAATTGCTTGGAAAACTTGAACCTAGAGCAGATGAAGGCATTCTCCTTGGTTATTCTCCCCACAGCAGAGCATATATTCTTCTAATAATGCATTGTTGGCATTATGGTAGAAGATCTTGGAGGAGAAAGTACAGAAGGAGAACATGGATGCTGATCTGAATATTGCTGCTAATATGTCTCTATCTCTTTTGTCAAGATAATTGATGGTGTATGATGGATTATGGTTCTTCTTGAAGAATTTTTTCTTTTGCAAATCTAGTCTATAGTCAGGGGGAGCATGATCAGCAGAGAAAAGACTTAAGCATGTTCTCAGGGGGAGCATAACCCTTTGCCCTTGATGTCAAAGGGGGAGAATGACATTGAGGATCTTGAGGTTTCCATCAAGTACAAAGGGGGATATTATTGGCATTATGATTCTGGTTTGGCATTATGGCACAGGTGTTGTACTTGATGGCAACTCACTCAAGTGGCAGATCTCAGTTCAGGCACTCAAAATTATGGAAAATGAGATACCCGCAGGTGATCCTAAGAGAAGCTGGGGCCCGCAGGTACGTCGACCAAGGGGTGTGGACATACCTGCAGGTTCTCCATTCAAAAGGTGCGGACCCCAGTTCACTCACTCCAATGCAAAGAAGCGTGCACACGTGGGAATTCTTATGTTTGGCCCTTGGTATTTAGCCCGTCGTTCATGATCCTATGGTTTTGGTCTGTGGTATAGGATCTAAATTATTGAATCCTGGTTTGGATCCCTTGTATTGATTTTCGATGGTTTTGTCCCATGATTTGAATAAGGGCTTGCCTATAAAAAGGAAAGGAGATCACTTGGCTAGTTACTTGTGAAATTTGAATATCTTAAGATCTGAAATTTTGGGTAATCGTTTTAAAAAGCTATATCTAAATCAAGGTGAAATCTGTAAAGTAAAAGGAGGATCTGTTGATAGGTCATGATCTTTTGGGCGCGTGATCAGATCTGTGGATCTGACAGTTTGTGGTACATTGGAGGACTGTTAATTTGGCTCTATTTGGAGGTCTGCAGGCGGTCCACAGCTCAGTTACGGAGATACGCAGCTCAGCAGAAAGCTCAGGTGCGGAGGTATGCAGCTCAGCAGAAGGTGTAGGTGCAGAGGTACACAGTGCAGCAGAAGGTGCAGGTGTGGAGGTACGCAGCTCAGCAGAAGGTGCAGGTGCGGAGGTATGCAATGCAGAAAAAGGCTCAGGTGTGGGGGTACGCTGAGAAACAGAAGGATCAGGTGCGGAGGTGCGCTGTCGGGTAGACAGTGCAGGTGCGGATCTTGGCAGAGGTACGTAGTTCAGCAGAAGGGCTAGGTGCGGAGGTACGCAGAGCACAAGAAAGATCAGGTGCAGATCTGCGCAGTTTAGACACAGAAGAGTTGTGGATATCCACAAGTTTATATTGGTGAAGTTGCGGACTTTTCTTGAAGTATTTGTTGGCTGCCTTTTATCTATTTGTTGTAGAGTTCTGGGTTTAGATTACTGGTATTACCTTTCTGTTTACAACATTCTAAGAAATTGGGTGATTCATTGGTTGATTGTATAAGGATTTTGTTTGATTCACATGTACTTGATGATTATTTGATGTTCTTGGATCCAGTCTGAAAATTAATGAAACGTGGTCCTTAAAGAAGTAGAAGAGCAAAGGGGGTTGTAGCTCCCTTCCAGGAGAGACCTGAAAATGAGAGAGGGTTGTAGCTCTCTGCAGGTTGCAGCCTGCGTACTGGTAAAGGACTGCACCAATAAAAAATCATTGTAAAAGAAGTTTCTAATTGAAAGAAGATAGAGACATATTACGGGAGGTGGTTTTCACCCACATTGGGTTTCCACCTTATATTTGGTGTTCCTTGGTGTGATTATCTGTTTTTCTTGTTCTTGCTCATTATTATATGGTACTGACATACAAACTAATGATCAATATCTGAAGAATAAATTAAAGTATAAATCTGGAAGATATATTGAAAAGAATTTGATAATACTGATTCACCCCCCCTCTTAGTATTATTTCCAACATTATGGACTGGTATGTTGGACTCATCTTGGATTAATGAAACTCCATGGTGATTTCCAGCAGATCAATGCACAATATGTTTTCCCTTCTATAACCTCATTTCATAATATGTTTTACCTTCTTTAAAATAGTGTAATGAGATTGTTGGTTTCTCCCTGATTTATGGATTTACCTTGGCTACTAAATAGATAACAATACTTGTGTGTATTACAGATTTACTTGTGTTATTCAATAGCATATAGTACCTATAGTAACTACAAATTAACTTGTGTTATTAGATTAACCTGCAGTACATGTGTGAGTACATGCTTACTCACATTGTTTGATGATAGAGGTATCCATGTTATACTTGACATGAAACCTCAATAAGTATTATGTTATTTCTATCTTTCCACCTCCTCTCTCTTCCACGCACTCCTCTATTTAAGATGTCCTAGGCCCTGGTCTACAACCTAGAGGCTGTCTCTAGGAGGTTTTCTAGGTCCCTTGAAGCACTCATGTTGCAGGTGGTGCTAGAAAAAGCCACAACAGTGGAAATGCAAGGGGTGCTATAATCATGAGGTGATCCATGTGGGTGAGAAAATTACCAATCGTGTGTGATCATATGACTGAGAAGGAGGTGGTAGAAGCAAACAAGGTCATGATGAGGGGGGCCTCTGGTGATCTCAAGGGGAATGAACTAGTTAAATGCAAGTATCTTATAGGAAGGTCCTAATATGTTAGTTGAATAATGTGATACCTCTATGGCAAGTGTGTTTCCTTGTGCCAGATGATGACCCTCAGTATTGCAGCAACAATGTTGCAACTCCCAAGGGTCTCAACTTTAATTGTCAACCTGGGCTTTGTATAAAATTAAGAGGGGTTGAGTCTATCTGTGCAATATGAACTATCTCTTCCTTTTGCTGACTTCTATGCAAGTGGAAGAGCTTAAATGGAATCTAGATGTACAAAGACCAATCTAACTATTATGTGCTATAAGAAAACTATAATTGCAGGAAATAACTAGGAGAAAGAAAGACAACAAACATATCTGGACTATTTTCAATAAAGGAAATAAAATCACCCTATCTGCAATCAAACGAAAGCACACCTATTTTATCTTGCAAGGAAAGAAAACACACTGTTGAAATAAAAGGTTGCAAACATGAAACCCTAATTTTGCAAAAATGAAGCACTTTCTACAACAAATCAAATAAAGGAATCTACAAGGTCTCTCTACCTCTAAGTTGCATCCTTCGACCTCATAGCTGAAACTAAGGGTAGAAGAGAGAATTACTACCATTAAACTTACCTCCAAAGTTTTGTGATGGAAATTGGGTCTTAAAATTTTTTCATTTTACAAACTCCTCAAAACTTAAAATAAACGTCACCTTTGCATCTAACGCATGGAGATATTTCCAATGATATAAATTTTTCCCTAATTGGACTTCTAGGTCAAAAGATACGACCATTTAAATATTCGACCAATAACCTCTTGCCACGTCATCAAGCTTTTCCACATGGCACCCATGTGGTCCCCTCGTGCTACCCACATGGCACTCCACCTCATGCTATGTCATCCCAATGTGGGTCCATATCAGCACACATTCTTGTACTATTCCTCTGTGACATGTCTATGTAGCATATGCCACATCTCCACCCATCAACCAAATACTCATGGGAAACCATAGGTCAAGCATCTCCACCCACCATCCAAATACATGATACCCCAGTGCCTCCACCCTAGACCAAGAACCCAGAGGATACTGGAACACTGTAAACCATCCAACATTGGAAATAGTTTCCTCTTGTTAGTTGGTCACTGCAACAAGCTTGTCACAGCTTGATTCTGTGCTCCTTGACTTCTATTTCCTCTCCATCTTTCGTGCACACACCCTTGAGGTCAAGTTCCCTCTTTGTTTGCACATTCCACCTCTTTGGTATCGCTTTATCGTTTTCTCTACCTCACTATACCACTATGTTCTTGATATTATCTACTTGTCTGTTCTCTTGGCTCCCTTCTTGACCTCCCCCTTACCACTGTTGCAACTGTATGGTGGTGGCATGGTCGTGTGTCCTGCCCATGACAAGTCTCAGTAGTTCTGTTCCAATTGCATGTGGTCATGGGGATGTTATCATGTCATCTCCCCATGCCACTCCCCTCGCCTTAGCTACCAACACCATGCAGTTCTTTAATTTGTGCCCCTTTTACTTGAGGACTTGCTCAAGAGAAGTATGGGCATGTTCTCTCTTCCTCTAATTCCATAAATGTGCAGTCAACCCAATTAAAGGCCCACCAGTCAGCCCATGGCTGGTATTAATAATCACTTCCTCCAATTTCCAAATCAACCTCCTCCCCAAGCTATGAAATCCATGTCCCATCTCTATACTAGTTATATTTATAATTACAACAATTGTTACAATATTAACAGAGGGGATTGGCCCAAAGGGGCTGCCACACATCCTCAAGGTTCCAAGAGCGTTGTAATAAACTAAGGAAAATCTTGAGTTTGGTGGAAATTAGAGCAAATTTAGAAGGCGAGTTGCAAATTGCTACAAGAGTCTTTATTTTGCTACAAGAGAATCCAATGAGCAGGTAAACATGCTAAATGCGAGGTTGGAAGGCAAAGAAGCTAAGAAGAAGCTGGAAAATGAAAAAGTACACTTGTCCAAGACATCACAACTACTTCTAAGAGAGATTTTTCGAATGCTTCTATGAGCTTCAACCGTGACATTTTTAATACAAATATTTACTAGTGTTTGTCAAAATTTAAAAAAAAAAGTGAGGTGACGTCTATTTTTATTTACTTTTTCAATTGAGTCGATATTAATTGTTTTTAATATTTAATTTAACTTTGCATGACGACATCTCCCCCTACTAAGCTATAGAGCACATCTCAACATAATTATGGATAACCATTAAACAATGTAACATTTATTTATATTATAATTTAAATCCAAAAATTCATTTATAAATAATATTTACTTTGTTTTTTTATTGACTTGTATTCAAATATTTTTATATATAATTACTTGTCCTACAATGAATGTCCTTGTCTTCAAAGTATTCTGAAGAATATTGTGAAGTACGAACTTTGTTCGTTACATTGGTATCATAGCATTCATCTGATTATACAAACTTGCTAGTTACATTGATATTAGAGATGTTCGATCCTCTTGTCGTTCAACCGCTTCACAAAACCAATCGAATTCATTCTTTGACCATCAAATTTTTATCAATCTTGTTAACATTGCAGTTAAATTAATCCAACAAAAATTTAAACCTTAAATTTCATGACTTACCTAATACTTTATAACCCAAGATCCATAAACAAATAATATTTATTTTATTAATTAAAACATAATTATTACATTTATATTCTTATATTTGCGGCACATAAACAATCTTAATCTTCCGAACCACTTTTACCCATTTTTTTTTCTTCGTATTTCCTTATATTTCACGATTTCCTAAATGACCATTATAGAACATGATAATATTGTACAAGAAAAGTATAGTTCAGCTAATTGAACGTCGTTATATTTTCAACATTGAGTCGGTGAGTAGAGCATTAAAGAAATGAAGAGAAAAAAAGTCGCTATATTTTCAACATTGAGTCGGTGCGTACAACATGAAAGAACTAAAAAGAAAAAAAAGTCATTATCAAATGGTGATTTACATATAAAAAAGGCGCAGGTTAAAGAAATGATAGGCAACTTTACTCTCAAAAATATATAAAGTCGTTAAATGATTTGATGATCCACGGACTGGGATATTTACGGTTAGCTGTCGTCGTCAACATTTTGACTATTGAAGAAAAATTAAACCGAAAAAGGGAAAGGAAAACACACGTGCTGATCACGGATAGCCAGTGTCACATGTTTGGCAAAGAAAATAATAAGAAGTCATCATGGATATTGTGTGAGGTCCACATCCATTGAACAAAAATGTGTGCAAGAAAAAAATTCGCTGTCGGTGATGGGACACGTTATATTTTAAGTGGGCCCCACATTTACAATGAAGGAGTGAAAATTAAAAAGGCATAAATTACTTTTGGTAAATTAAAACAATTGCAATCCACAACCTCGCACACTAATAGGAATAAGCTCTCATTGGTAAAAGGTGATGAGTAAAGCTTATAATTTTGGTTAAAAAAATTGCATATACTCTCAAATGGTGCATAAATATTTATTTTTATTTTAATTCGGGATTTATTATTTATTTTTATGATTTTGTGTAAAGGAATTGTAATGTGGGTTAGAACTGAAAAAATTATTAATAATTTAAAATATTAATATAATTTATATTATATAATTTAATTAATATAATATTAAATTTTAATATAATAAGAGTTTAATAAGTTTTATATTAGACTTGTTTTATATCTAATATAATATATTTTTTAATGTAATTATTTGCTTAAATTAATGTTGGATACTTATTTATATGACAATTTATGTCGTGTAAAAAGATTTTCATAACAATCATTATTATGAACACTTGGGCGAATATATTTTTTTCTATATTTTTATTTTTATTTTTAATATAATTTTTTATATCTCACAATTCAATTTAAGCACATAATAAGCATTTATCAAACTGAAAAAATAATTTAAGTTAAAAAAAAAAAATTGGTTTTCAAATATTCAAATTTAATATATATATTATATATATATATATATATATATATATATAATATATATATATATAATATATAATATATATTCCAAAACTATATTATTTTTATATATTATATATATAATATAATATATATATATATATATAATATTCCAAACCTTTTAATAAACTTCATCAAATCTTTGTAGAATTGAGGCTTCTGTGATCAGTCATATTTAATAAAGAAGAGCTTCCAGCGTAAACACAGGTGAACGGACATTTGTCGACGCGTTTTGAACCAACCAATGTGGTTCCATCATCAACTCGTCCTGATGATGAATCACATTGGTTGGTTCGAAACGCGTCGACAAATGTCCTTTTCATGTGATTTACCCTGAAGCTCTTCTTATAAATTCATCAAATCTATTTAAAAAATTCAAAACTAATTGAAAGTGTATAATAAAGTTAAGTAATAAATTAAGCTTTTTTTTCACGGGGTGGGAAAACTTATCATATCTCAGTTGTCAAACTAATAGTGAGAACAACCATTTCTCACCGATATTCGTGAATGGAGACTGACTCATCATTTTTATGTAAGGAAAAATAACCCGCTGGTGGTCCATAAAGGAGCATGCTTTCACTCCTGCGAGATGCCTCTAGGTCTTGGGTCGTTAACCTGTTTCCTTACATCCAAGAGAGATGAGCTCTTAGCCAAGCAGAAACAATTTTAGGACATACTCGAGACCCAAATTATATATTAAACTTTGGTATAGTGGAAAACTAAAATATTACAATATAAATGAAATTTCAAATTATAAAAGCTTTGGTATAGTGGAAGAATAAAATATTACAATATAAATGAAAATTAAGAGGTGAGAATAAGGTATAATAAAGTCAACTTATAAATGTTACAGTGGAATGATGGAATGTTACACTTGAAAACTAGATTGCATATTCAATTTAATAAAATTGAATGAAAGTAATAATAATACTAATTATATAAAATATAAATCAAATGGTTAACAAAGAAATTCAAAGAGAAAAAATTGGTGCATTAATTAATGTTTTTTTTGTTATCATATTAATTTTGCTCTTAAGTAACACTTATATGAGCATAGCCAAAAAATTGCAAATCAACATATTTCTCATAAACATATTCACGGTATATAGTTCACTTGTGAGCTATTAAGCATGTTCAAATGTTAAAGTGCCATTTTAATAAATCATGCAAGGCATTCCCTAATAATTGCACATTGCAAAAAAACCCTCAAATGCAACATGATCTTGTAAAAATAAAAAACTTTATTTTTATAGTGCTTAAATGTTTGGTACTAAAGACCACATTGTTAGTTGAGTACCATTTTAATAAATCATGCAAGACATTCCCTAATAATTGCACCTTGCAAAAGAAAAAACCTTCAAATGCAACACGATCTTGTAAAAATAAAAAAGCTTTATTTTTATAGTGCTTAAATGTTTGGTAATAAAGACCATGTTGTTAGGTGATAGAATCCCACTTGTACAACTTCCTAACTTACTTCTTAATTTCCATTTATTTCTAGTGATTATAAGTAGAGGACCATTAATAACCTATAAATAGATGGGCTTCCCCATGTAATTTAACTGGAACAATCTACCATTTCACATATGCTGTTGATTTCCACATAAAGAGAACCTTTGGGGACCACCTATTACAAGCTACTCTTCCTAAGTGACTCACTATAATTTTTTCGCCTTCCATTGCTATTTACTATGATGTTTTGTTATTTCCAACAATTTTCTTGTTAATTCTATTTGAATTTTAGGTTAAATCTCTGAATTGATTTTTTATATATGGGATGTATTAAATTCTTGTTTAGTGTTCCTAATTATGTCTATAGAACTTGGAATACTTATCCTTTGGACATTTTCATGTTGATCCGCTCTGATAAATATTGGTACTCAAAACTAGCATACAGGTTAGGTTTTTCACCTACATTGTGCATTTATTAGTTTCATTTCCCATTTTGGCCTTAGGATCAACCCCAACAAGATATAACACAGAACCTTCTCATTTCTTAGAAGTTCCATAACTTGTATGGTAGAGCCCACCTTATCATGGGCGCCCTAGACAGTACCTTGTTGTCACTTGGCACACATGCTAAACTTTTGTTCTTGGGCTCGAGTGTCCTCTTTAGTCCCACCATGAATTTTGTAATGAAGATTCATTCTCCTTCTTCTTCACTATCTTTCTGGCTTTATACCCTAGAGGCTCCCACATGTTGAGTTGTATTGTTGCATTGCATGTTGACTATTTGTACCTTTTGGCCTTAAGACCACTTCACTTGGACTCATGTATAAGTCACTTTTTAACCATGTCTTTTGGCAAAATAAACCTTGCAATCACGTAGACTCTGCAACTTGACACCTTTTTCCCATGGAAAGAACATTGCTTTGAGTGTGATTGAATAATTTCATCACCTTTCATTGAGCATAGGAATATTCCACTCCTAGGAACTAGAACATTTGTACTTCAACACTTGTTCTTTCCAATGTATTATAGTCATTCTTTTATTCTTTTTCGTTCTTTATAAATATGAAAAAGAAAAAAGAAAAAAAAAATATTCCAAAAAGAGTGGGAATGGGACATTACTTCCATGATTAATGGAAGCTAGAGTGAGTTGTGTCGCTCTTGAACAAAGCACTCAAAATTAAGTATTTCCTCCATTGGGATGGGCTTTAGTTTGACTTAGGAGAGCCTTAACCTTGTTATTGAGTCATTGCTCCTCTGATTGGTTATCTCTTCCAATCATATGGAGAGTTTGTTTGTGCCTCTTGCATGACAAACTTATACAAAGTTATCATATGCTGCCATATTGTCACATTTGATTCGCGCTTTTGTTCAAGGGAATTAAACTTGAGTCGACCTTTCTGCGATGTCTCTTGACTTATTTTCAGTCGGCCATCCCTAGTTGTCAGAGTCATGTTCACTATCACATTAGCTATTTGGTCCTTTGCTCATGCTGGTTTGTGAAGGTCTCCATTGAATTCTTGTTGGTGAGTCTTGCTCTTATCGACCATGACAAATTGCTCTAAGAGTAGACCTAGAGCTACACCCTGGCCTTATTTCCATTATTGATAGGTGACCTTGTGCTCAACATCGATCAGTATCATGGGTCTTTGACTAAGTGGTTTCCCTTGTGTTCGACGTCAGCTTTCATTATCACACATTGGGATTCATGCAGTACCTTGGTTTCCATTTGACCCCATTGGTGGATTCCTTTCCTCTGTGTCAGCTTTCATTATTGGTTGGTACAAAGGTTTTCTATTGTGTGCTAGCTACATCTTGTGTACACAGGAAACGTGCTTCAGTTTGGTTACTACATATTTCTTCGTTCGATTCCTTCCACATTATTGGCCTGCGAGTTATAATCGCATTGGATTGATGAAGGATGCCTTAATTTCTTCCTTCCAGCAGAACGTTTCCCATCGACTTCAACTCATTTCTTTGGGAACAAGGTCTAGATTCCAATTGGCAGTACCTTAAGGTTTGCAGTCATCAGTGGCAGATTCTGTCGCTATCAATTCCGAGTGTTAGAATTCAGATCATTTATTCGCACTTGTTATATTGTAATAGGTACCTTGGCTCTCATCATCATTATTGTGAGTAGTCTCGCATTTTTTAACGTTATACATCAATGACCGATAATCAAATGATTTTTCACATGGTCAGCTTGAAATCATTTATTCCCATTGTGTAGAAATGTAACACGACGGTCAGTGAAGACCTCGAGTTTGCATCAACATTTGTTGGTTCACTTGCCAATTCCTCTTGTTTCTGCTAGTGACACCATCTACCTTATATGTTGCAGTTCATCATAGTGAAATCCTATATGTTGGCACCCGAGTTGCATGCAGTACCATTTATCCCATTATTTCACTTGGTATTTTTTGTATCAGCTTTATGACTTCAGTGATCAAATTTCTACTTCAGCATCATTGATCAGTTCTTTATATGTGATATTGTGACATGTACTTCTATGGATATGATCAAATGATCCACTATGTATTTTCAGTTATTTTATACTTGTATACATATTGGGTCTGCTTTTGTATTTGATATGCGAACATGTTGTATTATCTCTGAGCATGGGTATTGATGAGCACCAATGTTGCAGCAAGAATGATGCAATTGCTGGGTCTACCAACTTTACTTTATCAACCTGGGGTTTGTACAAACTTGGAGGTGACAATGTTTTATACACAAGTAAATGTGATGGGTCTGCTCTTTGTCACTGCTAAGTTGGCGATAGACCACTAAGGTTTTTCAAACTAGACTTCTATGGATTTGAAAGAAGCTTGATTACCAATGAGGGAAAGAGAAATCTTGTTTACTGCAGCAAGGAAAAAGACTGAAATCAAATGCTAAAACACACCATTTCCTAACTAACTGCTAAGAGGCTTTGCTTCAAAACAATGCTAAGTTAACATGTATGCAATCCTACTGTCCTAAGCATGCAGATTCAAACCATCAAACCTTCTACTGTTGTGCATATAAATGAATAAAATAAATATGTTTTTCTTTTTGTCTTTTTTTTTATATGAGAGTGTGAAATCTAAGCTCTTTTGGTGATGTGGCAGATGGCTTAGAGATGATGGTGAATGGTAAGAAGGCTTGGGAGACAAGTAGGGACCCTTTGCTACCTTCCTAGAGGATTTTTCCTCAATTCTGCCTCAAAACATGCCACTACAAGTAAACCTACAAGATGTCCTAATGCATTCTACACGATGTCCTGAAAACCTATAGGATCCCCTGTATTTCTACAAGATACAACTGAGAGCAAAAGGATGGGTATTGAAGGTGATGGAAGGCTTAGGGAAGGTGGTTGGTGGATGGAATGAGGCAAGAGAGTGCCTAGGACCACTTCAAAACTCAAAACCAAAGTTGGGAGATGGTTGGATTTGCCCAACAAGATTAGAGAATTTTCCTTGTGAAATGATGAAATTGGTGGGGGTTTTAGTGAAAGAAGGTGAGGACCATGGATGGATGAATCTGGAATGAGGTTGCTGACTACGAAATCTCTTTGTACTTCTGAAACACCTGCACTACATCAAACATTGACATTTACCCAAACTATATATATATATTCCAAAACTTTAATAAACTTCATCAAATCTATTTAAAAAATTCAAAACTAATTGAAAGTCAGAATTTTGACCAAAATAAAAACCAATATAGTGTATAATAAAGTTAAGTAATAAATTAAGCTTTTTTTTCACGGGGTGGGAAAACCTATCATATCTCAGTTGTTAAACTAACAGTGAGAACAACCATTTCTCACTGATATTCGTGAATGGAGACTGACTCATCATTTTTATGTAAGGAAAAATAACCCGTTGGTGGTCCATAAAGGAGCATGCTTTCACTCCTGCGAGATGCCTCTAGGTCTTGGGTCGTTAACCTGTTTCCTTACATCCAAGAGAGATGAGCTCTTAGCCAAGCAGAAACAATTTTAGGACATACTCGAGACCCAAATTATATATTAAACTTTGGTATAGTGGAAAACTAAAATATTACAATATAAATGAAATTTCAAATTATAAAAGCTTTGGTATAGTGGAAGAATAAAATATTACAATATAAATGAAAATTAAGAGGTGAGAATAAGGTATAATAAAGTCAACTTATAAATGTTACAGTGGAATGATGGAATGTTACACTTGAAAACTAGATTGCATATTCAATTTAATAAAATTGAATGAAAGTAATAATAATACTAATTATATAAAATATAAATCAAATTGTTAACAAAGAAATTCAAAGAGAAAAAATTGGTGCATTAATTAATGTTTTTTTTGTTATCATATTAATTTTGCTCTTA
>APFE031223646.1:0-19242 GCA_000404065.3 Pinus taeda
ATCCCCCCTTCAAGATGTGGAATCTGATTATCAAATTCTTGAAATGATTTCGTTTTTGCGAATCTATCCAAGCGATCAAGTTGCCGCTCAACAACATTGTCAGATTTGGATGATTCAAGAAAAATTACATCTCTAGATACAACAAACTTTTTATTCACTTCATCATAGAGGCGGTATGCTTTGGAGGTGTTTGAATACCCCAGGAAGATACACTTACGACTTCTAGCACCAAGTTTGTTTCTATGTACCTTTGGTATCAAAGCATAACAGGTGGAACCAAAGATCCTGAGATGTTTTACCGAAGGAACATGTCCATACCACAATTCATAAGGAGTCTTGTTTCTTATAGCACTAGATGGACATCTATTCTTTATATATGCAGCACATAGAACGGCATCAGCCCAAAACATTATCTTTACATTTTTGAAAAAAAGCATGGATCGTACCATATTCAAAATTGTTCTGTTCATTCTTTCAGCTACACCATTCTGTTGGGGATTATTAAGGCACATTTGTTTGATGTTTGATCCCATGTTGGTGAAGATAGTTTTGAAATTCATTTGATGTGTATTCTTTTCCATTATCAGTGCGAATAGACCCAATATGAGATTGTGCATCATTTCAATCCATTTATGAAAATTCTTGAATGTTTGAAAAGCATCAGATTTGTTCTTCAATAAATAAACCCAACACATTCTGGTGTAGTCATCAATAAATGTCATGATATATTTATTTCCATTTGTAGAAGGAACAAGCATTGGACCACATAAATCTGAATGAATAAGTTCAATCTTCCTATGTGCTCTTGAATGTGAATCATGAAAATATTGTTTGCTATGCTTTCCTAGAATGAAAGCATCACATTGTTAAGTTTTCTAGGAATTGTAGGCAAACCAGCAACACCATTTTTCTTCAATAAGCGGAGAGTGTCATAGTTCAAATTTCCAAATCTAGCATGCCATAATAAACTTGATGGAAGTGTACCTTCGTCATGATGAGAAATATATGAGAAATGTTGTGTATGAGCAGATGTTCCTTGTAGTTTGAAAAGCCTTTCTTCTTCTATTCTACTCATGACAAGTGAGTGGCCAGATGCTTTTCTCACCTCAAGCTTGCCATCAAACATATGAATGGAGTGACCTTGCTGGCAGATGTGGACCAAGGACAGCAAGTTTCTCTTGAGCTGTGGGAGATATAGAACATGATGCAGAAGAAAGTCTGGAAGACAAGGTAGTTTAAGCCTGATTGTGCCAAGCCTTGATGCCTTGATTTTTGATTGGTCTACAAAGTATACTGCTCCATCAACATTGTCAGTAAATTCTTCAAAAAACTATTTTCTATGAGTCATGTGGTAGGTTACTCCTGAATCAAGCAACCAATCATTTTTCCAAGAAGCAAGTGAAGCATTAAATAAATCTTCATTTACTCAAATATTACATTGTGCCACAACATAGTGAGCAGATTCAGGTGCTTTACCTTTGTCTGTATCATCAATTTTACCTTTCTGTTGGTTTCTTTTCTGCTCAATTTTGTCCCATGGTAGCTTGCATGTAGAGGCATCTTGTGATCCATTTCTTTTGCAGCGAATGCAATGCAAATCTTCCTTTTCTCCTTGAGAATGCCTTCTCCCCCTGCCTCTGAAATATCTTCCTCTTCCCCTTCAACCACCTCTTCCTCTTGAAGAATCTTGAGTAGGATGCTTTTCTTTGTGAGCAAGGCACATAGCCTCTTCAGAAGATTCAGGGGTTGTCTTCTTTCCAAAAGCTTCTCTCTTTCAACAAACTTTTTCATGAAAGAGAGTCAAAGGTGATATGTTTGAGATTTCCATTTGCTTGCAATGACTCAAGATAATTGGAGTAAGTAGGATAAAGTGCCTTGAGAAAAGCGGTAAGAGGAATATCCAATTCAACCTTAGTGGATTTGATATCATGTATTATAGACTTTACTTCAGATGCAAGAGCAAGAGGATCATTATTTTGCAGTTCAAGAGTGAAGAGTTTAATCATGAGTTGGACAACTTCAAGTGCAGAATGTGAGTCATAGAGTTCTTTCAGCTTTTGTAAGGCTTCAAAGGCAATTAAATATGACGAAATATGGCAAATCACCTCTTCACTTACAGATGCTGTGATTAATTCATAAGCTTTGTTGTTCTTGTTTTCCCAAATGACGAGCTCTTTGTCTCAGGTAGGCTGTACTGGTTCATTTTCTCCATCTCCGACACACACTCCTTTCCACAACTCATTGAAAATGAGGGTGTGTTTTATCATCTGGGACCATTCAGGATAGTTCTCCTTTCCAGTGAGAACTATTCCCACCATGGATATGATTGAATGCATTCTATAAAAAAAAATTACTTCTGCTGATAGAAAAATACTTCTGCCAATATACAATAAAATTGTGCTTCTGGTGGTAATTTTTACATTTCAAAAGGCCATTCTCTCCATGTACTATCTTTGTCTTTAATGAAAATATAAAACATAGATCAACTAGGCATTCTAAAAATATTTCAAATCTCTTCCTCATATACCAATATGGACGCCAATACCTCACACTACACCTTTATGCAACATATTTCCCTCATCTCATTGTTTATGTGAGAACTAAATGAAAGGCTCCAACATATATCTTCCATATACCCCAATGGTAATTTTATATAATGTAATATATGCCCATTAAAAGCTCAACGAATTCATGTGCCTTTATGGTATATGAAGCATCACATATATGGAAAAGCATCACATACCATGTCAGCAACTTCAACGTGTATGCCAAAACTTCCTCATCAACCCTTTCAAGTGCAGAAGCTTGGATTCTCACATGCAGGTTATCAAGCTATGAAGCATGCAGGTTATCAAGCTATGAAGCACATAGGAAAATCATCACATACCATGTTAGCAACTTAAATACAACAGATTGATATATGGGCAGCGTTCAACATATGGTATTAATCATATCAGTGTTGTAATACCAGCAACGTTGTAATACTGAGAATTTTAAAAAACTAGCATTCAACGATTTTTATATGCCAAAAAAAACTTCAACCCACCATGAAAAGAGATTTACATCTCATCCATCGATCATAGTAGACAGAATGATCTGATACTAAATAAGCACTACCTTAAATGTAAGCTAGAGTATAGAGAAGTTGTGGAACTAAATCTTATGAGGAGTTTCGAAGCAAACTCCACAGGGTTATTGCCCACGGCAATGAAGACAAGGGTGAAACATCGAATAATTCTCAACCCTGTTTTAACAGACTTTGGGCAGAGCTACTTTCACCGAATCAAGAGGGCTAGAATAGCAATGGAACCTGATTCACGCACGCAGATCCCAGCAATGGTTCTGGTTTTGTTCTAGTTCTTCAACGGAGCAGCGTTCAAGATGCAAGAGAAATGACTCGACCAACAGACCAGCATTCAAGATGCAATACCAACATAGTTCGCTCTTGCGTGGAGGCACTAATGCAACAACATGGCCTCAACGCATGCAGCGATTCAGATGGTTTTCAAGTCTGAGGTTGTCAGGTCAGAGGATTCAGAATTATGGCAGATAGAGCACACAGGGGCAGTGGACAGAGAGCAGTAGGTAGAAGGGAGTTACAACTATTTTGGGAGCTGGCTCTAATACCATGTCAGACCAGGCAGTAACTCCTCAACCAAAATTGATTCGTGTATATTCCTTCAAGTAGGTCTTCATTAAATACATGAGGGAGAGACTGTTACGTTCATCTTCCGATGACTGTTCATATTATTTATTTATCTATTTGAATTATATTCACCGAATCATGAGGATTAGGTGTCAACAGTTGGTTATGATAAAAAAATATATATATATATATGTATTGCATTTATTGCTATTGGCAATTACATTATTCAGTTTCAAAACCCAGAAAAAATCATGAATGGGTTTAATGTGATGAGAATTTGATGGAAAACAATTGTACAAATTTTGTTTGATGTCAGTCTGACTATTTGTAAAATATGGGTTCTACCATAGGTCCTAGTAACAGAACTTGTGGGCAAAACAGTGGGTTTATTTTTCCAATATAGCCCTAAGATAGTGTTCGGATATAGCCCTAAGAGAGAGTTCGATGCACAGCTTGCTGATGAGCTTTTGAATAAAGGAGAGGCCTTTGAGATTGTGTTAGCACCCGATTCCAACAACGAAGAACATTTTAAAGAGGAATTTGCAGGAATGCCATGGCTGGTTTTGAAGAAGTTGACGTAACCTTAAGGCGCGCTTTCGTACTGATCTTGATTTCCTGTGCTTGATTGTTATAGGCCCAGATAGACAAATAGTACTGCCAAATTGGAAAGCAGTGAACTTGATTGGAAAGTACAGAATCAGAGCTTATCCATTTACATATGAAAGATTGAGGGAGATTGATACCAAAGAAAATGCAAAACTACGAGCGACGAAAACCCTAGAGTCCCTCTTGGTTTCAGAGAGGTGATTTTTTTGGTGGACTATGAGCGTGGATGGAAGTAGGCCAAGGTGAGTTAGACTCAACTACAACCACATGGGTATCACTTTTATGTTGTATGTAAAATTTGCGCATTCAAAATCGATATTGAGTAATAGTAAACTTTGTTGTAGCAATTGTGTTGTATTTGGAATCTTTTTGGTAGATTAACTCTCATGGGAGGGGTTGAGGATGAGAGCTATATTTGGTGTAGATTAATTGGTTTGTTAGGGGTTTAGTCTCCACCATATTATTGGTTCAAATCTCATGGGGAGGAGTTGAGGATGAGAGCAAGATTAGGTGTAGGTTAATTGGTTTGTTAGGGGTTTAGTCCCCACCAGATTACTAAATCTCATGGGGATGGGGAGGGGTTGAGGATGACAGCAAGATTAGGTGTAGATTAATTGGTTTGTTAGGGGTTTAGTCCCCACTAGATTACTAAATCTCATGGGGAGGGGTTGGATTAGAGCTATTTTTGCAAAATTAAACTATGTCAAGGGGTTTGCACATTTGTGGTGATAGCATCTCACATTGGTAGGTAGATTGTTCTTCCATCTTGTAACACCCCACATTATAATTGTAACACCCTAGTTGTAATTAAGATAGTTAGTTGTTTTCTTGTTGATATTACTAGTGGTCTAACTAGGATTGAGATATATAGTCTATGGTTGGAAAATAATTTTTAAATTAATAAATAAAGTTCTTGTTTCCATTGCTGGAAATCATAATGGTTAACACCAGAGTAAATTTACTCCTTTCCAGAATCTGAGAAGAATCATATTCAAACTGAATTTCCTAAATTAAAATATACGGAGAGAAGTAGGTTTTTGCTTTAGGAAAAAGAACTGAAAAGCCTAGGCTAAGGGGATATAGATTCCTAGAAGGCACGACACTTTCAAGGAAAAATCTATGAGAAAGTTAATATTAAATAAACATTATCAAGGCTCAGAAGGGGTTACTGAGATTATTGATATCTGGTAAGGTTATCATAGCTCGAGGGGAATCACAGGTGATTCAAAGTTGGCAAGGTTATCATAGCTCAGGGGGAATCACAGGTGATTCAAGGTTGGGTGGATCGGTGTTACAAGCCATAGATTTCAAGCATTGGAGTACAGGTCAGAGGATCATGTACCCACACTAATTTAATAGTGTTGATAATTATGTGGTTTTGATGAAAAGTAATTATGTATATTGGTTATAATGGTTACTATATATAGTGGTTGTAGTATGTGAAATTTGAATGGTGGATGTCAGAAATAAGTTGTAGAATTCATTGTTGATATATTGGTGAAATTCGTGATATTCGTTTAGTTGGTTGTATGGAGTATGCTTGGTATGTAGTTGTGGCTTTATAATTTGAATATTTCTTAAGTGAATGTATGCAGGTAGATAACATGCATAGTAAATTAAATGAGCAGAAATCATGCATGTCATAGCAGTTAGATATTAAAGGAAGAAAAAATTGTGCACATACAATGGATGTCTTTAATTCAATCCATGCATGCTACTAGGAATTACAGTAAAAGTAAATGAGTGATCAAATGTATGTTGTACTTGTAAAATGTAAAGAAAAGTAGAGATAGTGTAATTACTTTTACATGTCTTAAACTATATGCATGAAGAGAGTATGCCTCACATTTGAATATTTTAACTTTGTGCATGAAAATCAAACAAAGGTAAGGACTACATTTACAAGTTTAGTATTTGTAGTTAAATGCATACTAGTAGTGGTAATTTATAGTGAAGTAAATGAAAATTTTAGATGTATAGCATACAAACTAGTAAGCTTAATATTGTGAGAATACTTTAATGCATTTAGACGGGTAATTTGACTGTGGTATCACACCTACAGGCAGATGTATACACTAGGCTAGGAGAAAATATCAAGAGGGGTTGCATGATATCCATGTAGTGGACTGCAACAATAGAAATACTAAGCAAATTAGAAGAATTGTCTTATTTCTATTATAAATTAAATGATGAGCCCATGTATACGCTATAGAACTAAACATGTATTAGCATAATTCAACTATAAAATATTTGCAACCGTGATCTATGTCTACAAGGCTCCTTTTTCCAAGCAAAATCATAATAGGTCCAGCTACACATTACCAATCCAGAAGCTCAAAATTCGTAGAACAAAAAAGAGTCAACATACTGGAATGAACTATATATATATATATAGATATATATATATATATATATATAATATATATATATATATATATATATATATTGCCAAATTTTGAAATCGGTATACTTTATAACTATCTGAAACAATGGGATAACCATTCGGGGTTTCCAATAAAAGAACCATTAAACATTTATAGACCAGTGCTTTGCGAGACAGGAGAAATACTAAAAGACTGAATTGAGGGAATAACTTATACTTTATAACTATCCAGAAAAATGAGATAACCGTTTAGGGTTTCCAATAAAAGAAACATTAAACATTTCTAGACCAGTGCTTTGCGAGATAGGAGAAATGCTAAAAGATTGAATTGAGGGAATAACTTAAAAAGTTGTTCGATATGTTATCGCAGTAAATCCTGAACCTATGACTAGGCTCTACAGAGTGTAAAACCAAAAGAGAATGCATACTAATATTTTTTCAACACTGGTGGGAAGTCAATATGCCCTGAAGCTTCCAACTAGAGTCTTGGAACCCATATATATAGAGATAAATAGAATCAACAAAGAACTTATCTCATCATGCTCAAAATTTTACCCCAAGTAGAAATCAACTTGCATTAACTAGAAAAGATAAACATCCAAACTGAACATTGAACACTAGAGGGCACCTTGAGGTATTTCTCAGAAAATTATATAGACATGGTGATGATTTCAACCTTGGCTAGTTGTACCCTAATGGTTTCCACATAGGGTAAAACTTAGTAGAGAAACAATAATCAAAATATATTCTTGAGAACCGAACTAAGCTCCATGGAGTGGAGGAGATGTAGTGGAGGAGGTCAAAACTAGAAGGGAACCAACCTAGAAGCATACAAGAAATAATTCGTGGAAAGCAAGCCAAGTTGTGCCAAAAATTGTGAGTCCAAATCCTAGTATAAAGCATACTTGTGATGGAAAAACAAAAAAGTATCATTTAAATGTGAGTTAGTGCAATTATATCCATCAAATTAGAACTATAGCATGCAAATAGTAGAAACCCAAAAATTAGAAGCTTAATAAATAATCAACCTTGGGTGTTGGAAATGGAAAGCCCAAGCGAGGTGAAGTAGTTGGCTCGCCCTAGGTCACCATCACACCCTGTACGAGAAGTAACCCAAACCGAAATCAAATCCTGAAGGTGAAAGGTACAAGATTTTGGATGAGAATCAATTCGAAAACTAAATTAATGAATTTACCTTGGACCAGGTCGAATGATGGCATAGTCAGACACCAAGTCTTTGTTGCCCCCATGTCGGTGCGTAGAGCCTGTCTCAAAAGGGTTGGAACTCGTGGAGAAAACTAGTAACGAAAAGTGTGATTATTAAACCCCGAGGGGAAACAATTCTATGCCTGAGCAACGGAGTAGGATGAAGTTTCGGGTGGTGAAACTACACAAACCAGATAGAATTAATCTAGAGACGGGTAGGGTTATGAAATGGGTGCAGAGAAATGTGAGGGGATAACAACCTTTGTCAAAAAACGAAGAGAGCAAAGCAAATGCGACTATGAATTATTTAGGAAGTCGGGGAAAGGTTAGGGTTAGCCATAAAACATCGCGGCCATTGATTTGGAACCGGTGATACTTAGTCATAATTTTCCCTTGAACAAATAACCATAAAGACTTGTGAACTCTCATACCCTGTTCACATGGGCCAAGGTGATGAGGAGATAGATTATTGGGTCTGCGCTAACCATAGCAAAGTTTTCGAGTATAAGGAGTTCCAGGTGAAGCAGGTAGGTTGTCCCCCCCACATAACCGTCTATGAATCAATGTCATCACCCGCCACATGTAAAGTGGTGCTCGGGTGCAAATGGTACACTAAACTATGGAGAGTTTAGCAGGTGGATTTAATTATAATGAAGTTAGAGGTAAAAAAAGTAATCTTTCGAATGTGCTAGGTTAAGTAGATAAGATGAGTTTCGTAAAAATAAAACAAATATATTTTATACAAGTATGTTGAATAAAGAGAATATATGTTGAGCAATGTTGATCTTAAGTACCATTAGTCTATGTATTATCATTAGCTAAATCAAAGAATGAAAGAAAAAATGTGATGTCAAGGTTTGTTACACATCCAATGGCCTAGCCTCACCCTAACCAGGAAAAAAATTGAGATTAACTACTCACTCAACATAATTATACAAATTTAGAAATTTTAAAGGCTTACTTTCTCTCTTGATGCATTTAATAGATATTAGATAAGACTTAAGCCTTAAGGTTTTGATTTGAATTAAAAACTTGGGCAACTCTTACTAACACTATTAAATACAAAAAAATTACGATTTAAATAAGTTCAGAGTATCTAAACCATACAATCATGATAATTCATAGTATGTATTCCTATCAATTATCATGATTGTATGGTTTGGTTTAGTTATTTTGAATTTATCTAAATTGTTATCATTTATTGCATGTATTGGGACTAGAGTATGCCCTAAAACTTTACAACATTTGGGAGGAGGAGTGCTTCCTTACGCATCGTAATTCCTAATGGCTTGATTTTCCTTAAATAAGACGGATTAATCACCCATTGATTTACCTCAAATAAAACTGATTAGTCGACCTAATTCCAAGTGACTTGATTGCAACTAGTAATTAAATGAAATAGAAAGTTTTTATAAATTGTATTCTTGTAACAGATTCCACTCCGAGTGTCTAATCTTATGGGCAAGACCGTTGCTTTGCTTTCTTCTAGCCGGTTCGGCTCTTTGAATCTTTTACAAGCACACGATGAACGGAGGGAAAGGGGAGAAGCGTTTGAGGTTGTTTTAATCCGTGGAAATGATGACGAAAATATAGAATTTCTGGATACTTTTCAATATTTTTCCGGACGCCCCCTACCATGGCTGTATTTATGTGATCTCGAAGAGTTTTTATGTGACGAAGACGATTACGAAACACGTACAAAATTGATAGTTTTTGGTGCAGATGGAAAATTGATAGTTTTTGGTGTAGATACATGATGCATATTTTGCGGTGTCCCTCTATGGACCCAACGCTTATCCCTTCACTGATAGCCAGCTTGCGAGCCTGGAGAGGGAGGTGGACGAGATAGCCGAGAAATCAGCAAAGGTGATAAAGCCGAGGTGGCATCAATTCCCGCTCGCATTGACAAAGGTGCATGAGTTCCAGTGTTTGTGTGCTTTAGATGGCCGTGGATGGTGTTATTATTGCACTAAGGAGGGTATATTTGTTCATTTGACTTGTGCTTCAGAGAATGACCCTCGTAAACAATTTGCAGTTCCATGCGATATATGTATTACATTCTCTTGAATTCCGCTGCTGTATTAGCATCAATTTAGAAAGAATATGTGCATCTTAAAAATTTGAGTTTTCATATAAAAAGTTAAAATAAATTTAAACGAGTTCACAAAAAGATGATGAATCACAGTTGATGGTTTAAAACTTATAGATGATAAACTTCACTTGATGGTTTAAAATTCGTAGGTAAAAAAAATTCTTATGTAATTTCTACCTAAAGACTTTGCTTAATTCATTATGGATGACAAAAGCTTGAATACAGAAATTTAAATTGTTTTAGAATATATTCACGATAAAAAAATGAAATGAAATGATATTTTAAATTTCTCTTATGTGATTTCTACCAAAAGACTTTGCTTAATTCATTAAGGATCAAAAAGCTTGAATACAGAAATTTAAATTGTTTTAGAATATATTCGACATAAAAAGTGAAATAAAATGATATTTTAATGTCCATTGAAACTAAAAAATAGTCTATATTCTATATTTCCCATTTTCATGGCAAAAATATGTTTTAGTAAGTATCCACATACACTTAATTAGATACATAAAATTAAAATATTATATTTAATTACAACACTTTATAATATTTCAAGATATGAGATATATCCTTGTTCAAGCATTTTATTATTATTAAAATAAAAAATGGTTAATAAATATTATTTTATTAATTTTATAAATAAATATCTGTGTGTGTGTGTGAATTTTTATGGTTAATAATCTTGTTATATATTTGAAATAAAGTTATAATTTAGTTAATTCTATTGATATGAGTGTCTATTTTAGAATAAAATATTTAAAATTTTAATTTAATATAAAAAAAAGTATTAAATGAATTATGGGGATTCACTTTCACCACAAATACTTAGTAGTAGTCATAAATTAAAGGTTGATATTTATCTTAAAAGTAAATTATATTTTTTTTTTCTTTTTAAATAATCAATGTTGTATGAACATGAATTATGATTATATCCTTTTTTTAATAGGACTTCCCAAAATGTAGTCATTTAATCTCTATAGAATATCCTAGATTATTTTTAGAAGAAATTACGAAGAATTTACAAATGGAAAGTTGTGAGTTATCTCCAAAGAATTCATGTATTTTTCGTGAAAAAAATGTCATAAGTAAGAAATAAATGTCATGTGAAGATGTGTCATATGAGAGTTATAGCTTTTTGGGCATGTAAAATGGATAAGCCATGGAATTGTAACAAAACTTATTTACATATTAAGAATCTCTATGTTAAATTGGAGTCAATTGTCTTTTTCGGTATGTGGAATGGTATGTGGAATGGACGGAATTGTAACAAAGTTTATTTATATTTTAAGAATCTCTATATTAAATTGGAGTAAATTTCCATGGTTAATAATTTTGTTACTTGTTTTTTTAATGTATATATGTTTTATTATTATATTAATTATTATAATTAACGAGAACAATAATAATTTAAATTAAAGTTATAATTTAGTTAGCTTCTATTATTTTTTATTTTTAGCAATGTGTAATTCTCATAAAGTAAATGTTTGTATGTGTCATGGATTGAAGTTTAATTAATTTTTATTATTTTCAGCTTTAACAATGTGAAATATGTATGCTTATCATGGATTGATCACTTATTGAGAGTGGTGGCTTCCATTGGGCAGTGGCTTGTAGAGTCCTATGAGTAGAGACTTCTTAATTTCTTAATTGCTTAGTTTTAACTGATGGTGGCCAACAATATTTTTCATAGGGGTAGTGGCTTTTAGTTGGGATTTGATTTATTGAGAGTGGTGGCTAATATTGTTCATAGGGGTTTGGCTCCTAGTTGGGATTGGATTTATTGAGAGTGGTGGCTTCCATTAGGTGGTGGCTTGTAAAGTCCTATGAGTAGAGGCTTCTTAATTTTAATTGATTGTGACCAACAATATTGTTCATAGGGGTAGTGGCTCCTAGTTTGGATTTGATTTATCATAATAATAAGTGAACAAGAAAAGGCACAACAACAATATTGTTCATAGGGGTAGTGGCTCCTAGTTGGGATTTGATTTCTTGAGTGTTGTGGCTTCCATTAGGTGGTGGCTAATATTGTTCATAGGGGTATTGGCTCCTAGTTGGGATTGGATTTATTGAGAGTGGTGGCTTCCATTAGGTGGTGGCTTGTAAATTCCTATGAGTAGAGACTTCTTAATTTTAATTGATGGTGGCCAACAATATTTTTCATAGGGTTAGTGGCTCCTAGTTTGGATTTGATTTATCATAATAATAAGCGAACAAGAAAAATCACAACAACAATATTGTTCATAGGGGTGATGTCTCCTAGTTGTGATTTGATTTATAATAATAATAAGAGAACGAGAAAAAGCACAACAACAACAGGTGGTTATTTTTTCCTCTAAGTGTTTCCACTATAAATCATTGGTATCTTTGTGTGTCTGATTTTTCTATGGTTATGTTATGGAAGATGCTTTGATCTCCTTCCTTTTATGTGTTTCAAATTGTGAATATTTAAAGGTTAATCAATCTGCAAAATTTTATAAGAGCCATCACTATTGATTCACGCCATACCCACCCCCGAAATGAGACTCTAGAATGGGTACAATACAACTAGAAGTTCATGTTTTTATTACAAAGGGTGTAGATATTGAAAACTTAAAGAATATGATATTTATAAAACTAATATAAATGCATTATTTCCCTCCATAAAAATTATAAATATTTATATAAATTTATTTTTCATTGTATATGTTTATTTAGAAACCTTAAAAATGTAAGTCCATCTATATTACCCAATTAAAAATAAGTGAAATTTTACAATTAAATAATTTATGACCAATGCTTCTTGAATTGGGTAAATATAAACTTCTTTCTAAAATTTATACTATAAAATAAATCTACTATTTCTCTCCACTGAACTATATATATATATATATATATATATATAATATATATATTATATATATATAAACCTAATTAAAAATAAATTTAATTTTTTATTTCAAGTATAAAACTAATACAAAACTCCAAGTTAAGATGTATTTAAGTTATATATCCAATAATAAAGCATATCAATTCTTAAAATAGGCTTTATCACATGGAATACTATGAGCTGCTCAATAACATGGGTTGAAAACTATGTATGGTTTCAAACATTAAATGGGATTCATTACATCCAATACCATGAAACAATATCATGAACCATCCAATACATGATATTTATGGTGAAACAACGCAGTATGATTTAGTTAACTAATATAAAATATCCTCCAACCTCAAAATATTATGCCAACTTTTTTCTTTTTGGCTATTAAAAATTATAATATGGCTATGAAATAAAGTGAACTATAATATATTTATCTAATATAAAATATCCTCCAACCTCAAAATATTATGCTAACTTTTTTCTTTTTGGCTATATTTTGTCCCTAAAAAATGATTGGTGTAGGAGCATCCTTGTCCAAATTCAATTTTTGTAGCTTAAGAGATTAAATTGTTAAAAATTGGTTGTCATTAATGTCAACTCAAGCAATATCCTAAAGAATCACCACCTTCCTTGTTATTATATGGCATATGTCAATAGCTTAAGAGATGAAATTGTTAAAAATTGGTTGTCATTGATGTCCACTCAAGCAATAGCCTAAAGAATCACCACTTTCCTTGTTATTATATGGCATATCACAGTAAGAATTCATGTTAGACAATAATCTTCTAATATTACTCGTCATGTCCTTTCTAATGATAGGTTTCACACCACATAACTCTTTACGATTGAGGAGATATGCCTTCTCAAAGATGGTGAGATATGCCTTCTCAAAGTTGGTGTCTGTAACCACCCCTCCAACATTTACACAGTTTCACCAGCATGCCAGGGTAAACATGAGACGAACAACTACTACGACATGATCCGACCTCCTAGATCTAATTAAAGAAGTGGGGTCAACTATTAGTGTAGAAATATGGTGATAGAATTGCAACTACTCTGAGGCACAATTCTACTCTACTGCTCTACGGAAATTAATGCACAATTTAGAACAACATTCGTAAACATGCATCAATCACATACACAAGTACACAAATTTATGTAAGGGAAACCAACTGGTAAAAACCCCTTAATCATGCTTACATTAATCATATGAATATAGAATGTATTACAATTGCTTGCTTGCTCTAAGCTCAACCTGCAAGTAAATAACCTTTCTCTATTCTCAATGAGAAGCTCTAACCTAGGCTTAGTCAATGTTCGTATATCCTTGAGCCCTTATTTCCTTGTGCAAATTCTAAGGAATTAGGCCTATATTTTTTGGGAATGTCCCTCCAATTGATTGTGAAATTCCCAAGGTTGGATCTTTGACTGCATGCAACACTTGTGCACTCAAGACTAGTCTACAATTGATGTTACATTGCCTTGGAATATCCACCACAATTGGAGAACTCGAATTCTCTAAATGCACTAGCTATTTTTGGTTGAATGATCAGTTAACTAGATGATCACTGAGTTAGATTGTTGTCCCACTGCACAACTGGCCTCCAACTAGTATTATCAACAGTTAGAACTAGTTTAATTGAAAGCAAATAGAAATAATTGAATTGCATTGCTACAAATTAGCAATCACGCATGCATAACTGAAATCCAAACCCTCTAACTTAAATTTACTAAGCTAACTGAGTGACAAGAGCCATGTCACCTCAATTAACTACCTCCAAGTTGTTTTCTAATGTGGAAATTTGAATTTTCTCAATTTCACATAGGCAAAGACAAAGTGAGACTTTATTTCTACACTTCCCAACACTCCCTCTTAACAAGAAATGGATTTTCAACTACCCCTATCCTGCACCTATGGAATTCTAACTTCCCTTTTGACAAATCTTTTGTCAATATGTCAACATCTTATTCCTATGTCGAAATGTATTGTAGAAACATTATCCTCCTCTATATACAATCCCATAAATGATGATATTGGATATCTATATGCTTGGATAAATCATGAAATACCAAATTCCTAGAGAGATTCATGTAACTCCAAGTATCACAATAGATCACAGTTGAATCCATCTCCTAAAGAAACAATCCCACAAGTATCTTTCTCATCAAGATTGCCTGAAACGCTTCTTGACTTGTAGCCATGTGTTTAACGTCTACCGATTTGAGTGCCACATACCTGCGCTTCCTGTTGTACTAGGAAATTGTTGCAGACCCAACACTGAAAATTCCACCTAATGTACTCTTTCGGTCGAATGGACTCCCTCTCCAATCTTCATCTGTGAAGCCATAAAAATTCACTCCCTCTGTGTGTTTGTACCATAATCCATACTGGGTAGTGCCTCTGAGGTACTATATGACATGTTTTGTTTCCTTCAAATACAATTTGGTCGACCTAACCATATCTTGGCTTTGTTGGTTGAATATATGGTCGTGTGTTCACAAGATACATCAGTGAACCCACTAGCTGCAACTAAATTGTATCATCAACCTCTTCACCTAAAGTGGCATTCTCCTTCCTTGAATTCATCGCTAGAGGTGTCTCCATGGGCTTACAACTCTCCATGAGAAATATATGTAGTATCTCGCATGGCATAATTTCTATGAGACATAAACAATTCCCCATCACCTTGCCATACTTCCAGGCCAAGGAAGTAATGCATGAGACCCATGTATTTCATCACAAATTCCCTTGTAAGGTACTCCTTGAAAGAGCTTATTAGCTTCTCGTCACCTATCAATATTAAATCATAAACATATAAAACAATGATAAGCAATTTACCTTCTACCAAAATATGATAGAGGTTCGCATCCCCTTCACTTTTATTGAAGCCCAATCTAGTGAGATAATTGTCGATCCAAGTATACCATGCTCGAGGTGCCTATTTTAGACTATACAATGCTCAACTAAGTCTGCACACATGAGAGTCCCGATCAAATGTCCCAAAACCTTATGGTTGCTCGATGTACACTACCTCCTCAATAACATCATTAAGAAATGTTGTTTCTACATCCATATGGTGGATCTTCCACCCTGTCTTTGTAGCAAGAATTTATATAATGAGTGAGTACCTTGCTATGGGAGAAATGGTTTCCTCATCATCAATTCCATCAACTTGAGAGAATCCTTTAGCTAGATATATGTCCTTGTACTTCTACATTATTTTCGTATTTTGAATGCTTAACCTTGAAGATCCATCTCGAATGTACAACTAATTTATGTTTTGGTCTTAAGACCACTTCCCAAACATCGTTCTTCATGATGGATTCATATTCTTCCACCATTACATCAAACCAAACCGGTCTCTCAACTGATTCCCCAAAAGAGGATGGCTCAATCTATACAAGCTCATTCATTAGATCTATGTACCCATTGTACCTCTCAGATGACCTTCTTTGCCTACACGAATTTCAAGGAGCTCCCACATTCTCCCTTGCATCATACACCAATCTATCAGTTTCCCTGGTTCTTTTTCTACCTTCTCTTGATGGTTCTGCTTGAGTGTATGTCTCCATTCTGCCTCCTCTCTGATCCTCCATTTGTGGTTTCTATACAACTTCTTAAGGTTCCTCCTTTGGAGCTAAAATATCCTCTTCTAGTTGGATATAAAGATCCATCTTAATAGAGCATCTCATTGCTTTCTCCTCATCAGCATTTACATCCCTTTGCACAATTGTCATTCTAAGAGAAGTTAAGTACACCTGATAACTGAGTGGAGTTTCAGTGTGACCCATAAAAATTCTAAAATCTATTGTCAGCTCAAGTTTCTTCCTCAAATATTTGGATAGATGGCAGTAAACAGAGGCTCCAAAAATTCTAAAGTGAGACACATCCGAATTTCTCCTTGAGAAAGACTCCTCTGGTGTAATCACATTAATAATCCAATGAGTACTCTAGTTCTTCAAGTAGACTATTATGTTTCATGCCTCTGCCCACAAATGTAGTGGTAATCCTTGGTCATCTAACCTAGCTCTCGCAGCTCTGATAATGCTTCGGTTATTTCTATTAGCTACCCCATTATATTGTGGGTTGTGGGGTGTTGTGAGCTCTCTTTGAATGCCTTCTTTCGCACAAAAATCCTTGAATCCATTCGAAACATACTCACCTCAATTGTCTCACTTGAGATACTTCACCTTCTTGTCATTCTCTTTCTCAACTAGTACCATAAATTCTACAAACTTTGATAATCTCTCATCCTTCTTCCTTATTAAGAAGATACATCACTTATGTGACAAATCATCAATAAAAATAACATAGTACTTATGTCTGGTAGTGGAGGTAGTCGAGAAGGGTCCACAAACATCAAAGTGGACTCTCTTTAGGACCGCATGTGCTTTAATATCTCGATCACAAAAGGTGGATTTCACATACTTCCCCAAGGTACAACCCTTCCAGACATCACATTGCTCAGGTGATCATTTAAGGATACCAATGTTTATTTGATGCATAAATGTTTAGGTGCCATGATGCAAATGGGCCAATATTTTGTGCTAGAGCTCACCAACATCATGACTCTGCACTTTCCCTCCCTTGCTGCTTAATGCGGCACAATCTTCCACATCAACTTTATACAGGTTCTTCACACAAACCCCGATTTGCTTCACCTATCCAGTAGCTATGTTCCTTAGAAAGGATTTACCTTTACTTAAGATTACATCATAGCCATGGTCTTCCAAAACTGTTACAAATATGAAGTTCTTCTTTAGGCATGGAAAAAACATGACATCTTTGAGGTGAAGAGGGGATCACAACTCCCTCTTAAATGTTACTCTACCAATCCTAGTAAAATTGTACCTTTCGTTGTCCCCAATATGCATATGGAGATCTTTCGCCTCCATGACAGTGAAAAACTATCTACACCCTATCATGTGGAATGAGGCACCTTATTCCGAGTACCACACACTCCCCATCACAATGCTAGCCATGCATGTGATCAAGGTGAAGTCTATCTCGAGCTGTGAAGCCAATGCTTCACTTGCTGCACCTCCTGAGTTCTTCTTGGTATATTTTTGTACAGAAAATTTGTACCATAGTGCCCAAATTCATGACAATTGAAGCATTTTATTTTGTACAAGTCTTTTCTCTTTCCCTCTTGGTTGGATTCTAGTTTGGTTTAATATTTATTCCCTTTGCCCTTCTTTCTCTTTCCAACTAATGAAAAAATTTCTTCATCCTCTCCCTTGAATGAACTTCCATCTTTGGTATTTTTCCTAATTTATTCTTGTAACAAATCAGACCATAATCATTCCCAATTTGGTAATTTCCCCCTCCCATTCACTGAGTCCTGGTAGTTATGCCAGCTTTTGGGAATGGCTAGAAGAGCTAGTCTCACTAGGACATATTTTGTGTCATTCACACCAACCCCTCCAAGCTCATCCCGAACTTGTGTAAATATGGTGAGGTACTATGGAATAGTATCATTCTTCTACATCTTGATGTTTCGAAGTTTTTCTTTGAGGGCCAATTTTATATGGTCATTTCTATTCTTGAATAGATTTTTCAGTGCCTTCCACATTGCGAAAGAAGTTTCTTTGCCATGGATATTTGATACAATGTGGTCTCACACTCCCTCCAAGATTATTTTCCTCGACTTGGCTATATATTTCTTCCATTTGGCTAGGTTCTGGGCATCAACTGATCCTGGTTTTGGAATTTCTATCTTGACATATCCAACGATCCATTTTCATCAAGCATTGTCTCCATGTGATCCTTCCAGGAAATGAAATTTGAGTTTCCTTCCAAGGAATGCTCTAATTTGATTTTGCTGAAGGTCATTGTCCCAACTCTAAAGAGATCCTCCTACATTAAAGCTGCAAATTCGAACCTACTAAGGAACATCTTTGAAACTCTTGTTATAACATGAATCCTTCTCTGATACAAAGTAGAAATATGGTGATAGAATTGCAACTTCTCAATAAATTTAATCGAAATCGTGAGACACAATTCTACTCTACTTCTCTGGGGAAATTAATTCACAATTTAGAACAACATTCGCAAACCTGCACCAATCACATACACTGTACATTGATTTATCTGGGGAGAAACAAATGGTAAAAATCTCTTAATATTTCTTGAATTAATCATATGAATAGAGAATGTATTACAATTTGTCACTCGCTCTAAGCTTAACCTGCAAGTGAATCAATTTTCTCTATGCTTAGTGAGAAGCTCTGACCTAGACTTATTCAATTTGTGTCACTTCTTAAGCCTCTATTTCCTTGCACAAATCTTAAGGAATTAGGCCCCTATTTTTTAAGAATTTTCCTCTAATTGATTATTCAATTCCCAAGGTTGGATAACACATGTACACTCAAGGCTAGCCTACAACTGATGTTACTGTTGTAACTTTTTTCTAACACCAAGAAAAGTTACAAAACATTTCAAAATT
>APFE031223646.1:19476-24476 GCA_000404065.3 Pinus taeda
AAAATTACTTCAACTATCATCCTCTCATCCATTGCATACTACCCTCCAAACCCCTCCAAAACCATTTACCAACTATCCCCCAGCAAGGTTGTTGTAAAACCATTTTTTAAGAGGAAAATGTACATGAAGAGATATTTTGGATAAATTATTATCCAAATATTTGACAAAATTAAAAAAGGAAAGTAAAATATATCTTACCCATCATGGCAAAACAAGACATTGTTTTGAAAACCATGGGAAGAAAAAAAGTAAAGGGTTTCTAGAGAAAAATGAGAATTATTTATGAAGTTTCGTTCATTCATAAGTGTACCAAAAAGTGGCTAAAACTAAATATGAAAACAATGGATGGTTTTGGTTAAATGTTTGTAAATTTCATTTATGAAATTCATAAACAAATCAATCTTACAATGGAGAAGTATTACAAGACATGGTTTTCAAAACTATGGATGGGTTTACAAGGCAATATTTTGGGATTTAATTTACGAAATTCATGAGGAAAGGGACAACAAAAAAAGACATGGATTTATATTGAAGACATTGTTTTTCCAAAACGAATGAAGAAATTGTTTTTATGGAAATATAATTTTATAGATTTTTGGGAAATCTTTTTTAAAATATCTTATTCCAAAAAACTTAAAATTAATATTTTAAAAACTAAAAAGTGACAAACAAAAACAAATGATTTCCATATCATTTTCAAATTTCTTAACAATGATTAAGCACCTGAAGGATAATTAAGATAATTGAATTATCAAAGTATTTTATCAAAGAAAAGTGGATTAATGAATTTTATAAAAAAGAACCAGTCAACGATATTATGGGCACATTAACTGAGTTTTAAGGATTAGCTTCAACAACCTCCAGATTTTGAATAGGCAGAAGATTAATGAGCAACCAATTTCAAGAATAAAGGAAATATATCAACAATCAGTGAGCCATTTTTCAAATTTGAGCGAAAAAATCAGTAGTTGGAGATTGTTAGCGGATTTTGAGGATCATCTTCAGATTTTCAAGAAGTGAACCAAATAGTCAAAGGATTATCTCTAGAATTTGAGGTAGAGGATTTTCCAACAGTTCCAAATTTCCTGCAACTTTTCATAGATTTTTTTTATTTTTATTTTATTGTTCATATTTTATTCCAAAATTCTATTACATAGTTTAGCTTAATATAATGATTTATATATTATTTTATTTTTCATTATAAAAGGGGTGAGTTTTTTATCCCAAAACCCTGCCATTTTTGTAAAGACTTTTATCACGGGAATTTAGTTAAGTATTCTAGCTTCAGTTCTTGACAAAATCTTGTTTCCTATGTATGTTTTTCTAGTGCTTTCATGCTTTATTTTTGCATATTTTCATGGTAACATAGGAGCTAGGGAAAGGATAGGTTAGAGTATCGATGTCCCTAAAAACCTACTTCAAAGTTACTATCATTAGAGAGATTATCGTATTGAATTATCTGTTTGAAATAAGATCCTCTGCATCTTTAGTTTTTGCCTTATGTCATCTCTTGAATGTATAGATGTTTGGTTCTATAAGTATTCTACATGCATCTACTATATTTGATTGAATAAGTATTTAGTATGGATATTTAATTATTTGATTTATCTTTTATTCATCTACCAAACTATCTAAAGTATGTTATTCTATTAAATCTAGATGTTGGGATTTTGATCAAGTTTCTGCAAGAGAGGGATTTATTTATGAGCAAAGATTGGATATTCATCAACAACCACCTACAAAAAATAATAAATCTAGTCATTGTGCTTCAAAGGGTTGTTGTCTAGTGACAGTGAACAATGTTAAAAAAGGCCTCGTAACACTTGAGGGATCACCCTCTGGTTCAAGGGCTGGCTTAAACCCATAGATTAGGATCTTCTTTTACTTCTTAGATTAGGATCTTCTTTTACTTATGTTAGTATAGTGTTATTCTTCATCAAATAAATATCAATGAAAAAACCATAAATATACAAGAGACACAAAATATAGGCTATCAGTCAATACCAAAACCTCTCCCACTTGAGAGGAAAACCCAAACAAATTCTTACTTCTTATAGAGACTTAAATTGACGAATACTAAGACCATGTCCCTTCACCTATTTTCCTCTCTAAGACCAAGATGCACTACTCCTTCATGCCCAAGTCAACACTTGGTCCAATTGTTTTCCTTCCTCTATACTTCGGCTATACTTCATATATTCAACATATTGTTTCATATCTGCAATTCTCGATCTCTTTAGAAATCCTATCACATAGGAAGTACCCTTGATTTCTTAGTATATTATGGAGACTTATTCTCCTATAATTTGACTTTCACTCGATTCTTTTCCTCTTTCTTGAATAGACCTTCTATGATGACTGATATAGTCTCAGATTCCCTTGTAGAAAATAATCCTTCCCATCATATGTGTGATGGATATTAGCCCTTAAAATAACCCAATCCAACTTGTCTTTTAGTCCTTCCTTCTTCGCTTAGAGAGAAGCTTCCTTCATGTGATTTCACACTTCCTATTGCAATCCTCTTCTTTTCTAAAATTTTGTGTTCTAAAATGAGGCCGAGATTCCTATTTATAGTGGTCTCCCATGATAATAATACGACTTGACAGTGAGCTAGGACTACGTGTCTTTTCGAGAGGTTTCATCACTTTATTTAAGGACGACTTGCTAGGAGATGCTTGAGCTTGTCTTAGAGAGTGTTTTGACTCTTTTAGTGACTTATACAGATATGTAACATGCCCAAGAAGGGTTCTTCATACATAACATTGACTCAATTTGACTTTATGACCAATTCTAAGGGCTCACAATGGGAGCCATTACTGAAAATAAAATTTCTTGCTCATGAAACATGTTAGTGTCAGTATATACATACTTCCATCAGGGATCAAATCTACTCTTTGCATTTTCATTTTAGGTGTCTCATACTGAATTTTGGATCATTCCATTAGGTCATGTTAAAATGGTCCATTGATGGTTGTCTTTTCTTAGAAAATCAAATCTTCCCTCATGAGGTACATTTGTTGACCCATTTCCATGTAGTATTCAGTTAAGGTTTCAAATATGTTACTTTAGGTGTCAAGGAAATTGTCTTTCCATTAGGTTTTAGGGTTCATTTCGAAGGTATTTCCATTAGGTCTTAGGGTTCATTTCCAAGGTTAAAAAATCATTATTTCAAGTGTGAATAAAGGGAAACAAAGGTATGAGGATGACCAATAAACATAGAGTAACTGCCAATAAGTCATGACGATTGTATAAAGATTTTTGTCACTAATGTAATTTTCATCTCAAAAACATGTTTTTGAGATGAGAACAGAGTATTTTAGGATGCCTAGATTCCAGTTTGTAGTTATTGTAATTTATCCCCACTGAAAGGGGATAAATTACCTATGAAAAATTATATATATATGTAGATTTGGTAGCTACTATTGATAAACAGAAGGGCACAAGTGGAGAAGATTTGTAATTAGGTGATTGTCTAGTGTCTTGGTTGAGCAAGAAGCAATCTTCAGTTTCATTTTCTACAATTTTCTACAATAAAAGTTGAATACATAGCGATAGTGGCATGTTGCACTTAGGTCCTTTAGATGCAACAACAATTGAAAATTCTACAAGTGAATTATGATGTGCCCATTCTAATATTTAGTGAAAATATCAACACCATAAGTCTCTCCAAGAATCTTGTGATGCACTCCAAGACCAAACATATTCCTATCAAATACCACTTTCTTTAGGAATAAATCACAGAAAAAAATATCAAGGCAAATTACATTGGGACAAAGGAACAAATAGCCAACATCTTCACCAAGCCTTTTCCATGAGAGAAATTTGAGTATCTTTGTTATAATCTTAGAGTGCTTCCGGTTCACATTGATCTGCATTCCATCAAGCTAAGAAGATAGGGAGAGAAATGCATAAAATAGAAATATAGAGGGAGATATTTTGTCGGGGGAATTCAACTTTTTCATTGATGTTAAATGCGGAGAGAATGATCAAAAGCATGGAGAAAGGGGGAGAAACATGACCATAACAATGTATACTAGACTATCATCATCTGATAGTACTCATCACATCGTTTCTAATAATAGGTGGCATGCATGATCAAAAGCATGGAGAAAGGGGGAGAAACATGACCATAACAATGTATACTAGACTATCATCATCTGATAGTACTCATCGCATCGTTTCTAAGAATAGGTGGCATGCCATGTTTCTCCCCATGGTTGAGCACATATACCTTATCAAAGTTGGTGCCTTGAATGTGTGATCATGGTGCCAAAATATGAATGATGCCTTCGACCAAATTTTTCATATATATATAATATATATATATATATAAATGATGCTTTATGGGTCATGATGTTTACAAAGTGTTGACCAATTTGGCCCTCCAAAATAGAAAATTTTGAAATTAATTTTTAGAAAGAGGATTTAAGGTCAGCCCCATAAAAAAAATAAAATAAAATTAAATAAATAAATCAAAATAAAAATTCAAATCAAATCAAATAAATATAAATAAATAATAAATAAAAAAAATTAAATTAAAATTTAAAAAAAAAAAAATAAATATATATATATATAATATATATATATTATATATATATTATATATATATATATATATATATATATTATTAGTTTAGTCGTTACTTATGATCAAGTTGGATCCAATTTTAAGCAGGTTTAGGAAAAATTTTCCCTCCTCTTTCAAACCCCCTACTTCATGTATATATAGGGAACCTTTATTCCCCTCCAATGTATTCAAAGTTTCTTACCGGTATCTTGTGTATTCTATCTAAAACCTTTTGAGGCCGAGAGGAGTCATGCAGATCTAGAGGAGGCTAAGTTTTCAAGTTTTTTGTTGGGATTTATTTATTATACTTGTATGTGCTGATTCATTGGTTTAAAGGTTGATTTGAGGTTGAACCTTTGAAGAATATTTATGGTTTTCCTAATGTAAAATTAGCCTAGTTATTCTGTTGAGAGGGAGGTTGAATTTAGGCATGT